>CM071930.1:1605084-1661533 GCA_016081115.2 Rehmannia glutinosa | reverse complement strand
GTGTGATTTTGTTGTCATTCTTTTCAAAATCTTATTTCCGCACGACTCGGGCCGCTCTATGTTTTGACAACAAAATTCTAAATCAAAAGTGATTAACTTTTTCCTAAATTATGGGATTGATTTCTAACAGCTATAATCTTGATTTTAATTGCAATTTTTTTTTTGTAGATATCAGATTCTAAGAGGAGCCTATCAAGTATCAATCATCTCCTATAAATAGAGGAAGATTTGAAGCACAACTACTAGAGAGAACAATACAACACAATAAGAAATACTCAAGCAAACACTTGGTCTTATATTGTCATTATTCTGGTTGTAATTTGCCTAGCTTATCACTTTCACATCTTGAGGTCTAGGCTTTCATTTCTTGATTACACTTGCACTCAATTGTATAATTCATTATCGAGTTGTAATCTTGAATTTTGGGTAATCATTCAACACAAGATATCCTCAGAGTGTTCTTGTGGTAAGAACACACTGAAGAGTGATCTAGGTGTTAGGTGTAAGAAGATTGTGGTAATCTTCTTGTCAAGGAGCTGAAGAATTTGGTATTCTTCAAGGGTGAAGATTGTGGTAATCTTCACGAGGTGCCGTTGGAGATTGTGGTAATCTCCAGAGAGATTGTGGTAATCTCAAAGGTGGTGTTGAAGAAGAGTGTGGTGCTCTTCAAGGTGTTGTTGTAAGTTGAATTTGTATTAATTGTGGTAATTAATAAAATTCTTTTTCTTTTTCAAAACCCATCTCGGATATCTTTGGGGTGGTAGTAGATTAGGCCCTAGGTGGGTTGAACTACTATAAATCGACGCGTGTTATTTACATTCAGCACCTTTATTATTGTCTTGGCTTGTTTTGTTCGAAAAAGAGGCTTAAATCGAAAAGATGGAGATAATCTATTCACCCCTCTGATTATCGTAGCCGCTGACTTACAAAAGTGATCCCCTTCCCCCTATCTTTTCATCTGCTCAAGTTAATCAACCTAATCTTTCAAGCCCAAAAATGTGGTCTTTTTCGGGGAATGAAAATTTGCAGGCAAAGATCCTCAGATTGACTCATCTGTTTTGGCGATGATTCAATTATCTTTTGTGAAGTAACCCCTTTTCAAGCCCTTGTTAGAACTCTCTTGGACAGATTTTGTAAAGGCATCCGTCAACAAGTCAATCTAGATAAATCCTCTTATGTTATGTTCAAAAATACTTGATAGGGTTAAAAAAGATATTTGTGCTCTCTTGGATGGTATTTTGAGCAACATCAAGCCGATATTTGGGCTTGCCTTTGGTGATTGGGAAATCCAAAATTGAAATCTTTCATTTTTGTGGTGGAGAGTGTTCTTAGGAGGGTCAAATATTTGGAGCAATAATTTTCTCTCTAATCTTTGAAAAAGAGGTGCTTTTGAAAGCCGCCATCAATGCTATTCCAAATTATGTGATGTCTTGTTTCAAGTTACCGCCCACATCTCAAAGAAATTTGTAAAATCACTTCTAAATTTTGGTGGGTTACTTCAAGGGTTGTGGGGGCAAAAAGATTTCTTGGATGGCTCAGGATAAAATGTCTCTTCCTAAAAACAAGGGTGGGTTGGATTTTCAAGACATCGGCTGTTTAATGATGCTCTAATTGCCAAGCAACTTTGGAGATTAATTACTCAACCTAATTCCCTTCTTAGTAAGGTGTTAAAGGCTAAGTATTATGCCAAAGGGGTTGTTAGCTTCGTGCCAAAAAGTGGAGATTTCGGCTTTGAAAAATCAAGCAAAGTCCAAAAACTCTAGCTTTGGGACTCGAGATATCAACTTGGTAATGGGAAGGCTATTCGTATCCGGGAGGTTCCATGATTACACAATTCTCCTCGACTTGGTGATAAGCTCTAAACCACCTGATTGTGAGCTTATTTGGGCTAAAGATTTTTTTTTTGTGATCATGGTAATGGTAAAGAATGGAACAAAGATTTGTTGACTAAATTCATGTGTTTGGAGGATTTTACCAATATCTTGCAGGTTGCTCTTCCTTTTGAGGAGCGAGAATGACAAGTGGATTTCGCATTGGGAGAAGAAGGTGGGTTTTTCAAATCGGCCTAAAGATCGCCTTTACAAATCCATTAGTGGGAAAGGGGATCGGCTCGAGTCCAAGTTCGGTGCTACAAACAACAAACATGAAATGGGGTAAATGTTGGAACCTGCAGATTAAAAATAAAATGAAACATTTCTTGTGGAAGGTTCTTAATAATTGTATCCCTACTGCTTCTTTGTTGAAAAAAAGAGGGCTGGATATTGATCCTAGATGTCCAATGTGTGGTGATGAAATAGAGTCGGTGGAACATTTATTTTTTCAAGTGTGAGAGCACAAATAATGAAACTTGCTCCTTTGCATTGGTTCTATACTTTGTTACCCGATTTTTGTATTAGGAAGTGGTGGCACCATGCTTGTCTTTGTGAAAAATGATTGTTTTGCACAAGATATAATGGAATTATCTGTCATATGTTATGGTGGCTTTGGAAAACCAAAAATATTTGGGTTTTTCATAAGATCGGTGGAAGGAGAGTGATGTTGTGAAAGCTGCAATCCATGAATGGCAAGAGTTTTTGCGAGTTAAAGGGAGCGAAATAGGGAAAAATGAGTGCAGGTAATTCCTCTTGTAGGTCGGGAAATTGATGGAACCAAACCACTCGGTGTAGGACACCTTAAACCGGTGATCGGTCAGCAATGAGTGATTTGGCTAATGGAACAAAGAATGGAGGGTGCCTTGTTGATGATGCGGGAAGGCGTTTCTTCAAGCACGGGTTTCTTTTCTAGGAATTTATACATAATCCAAATGGAAGCAACGTTGATGAATCGAGATTGGCTCTTTGTTTTGTGGATTATTCAAGGCAAAAAGTTTAGACATTTTGATTATAGATGATAAGGATATCGCCAGTAGACTCAAACCATTGCGGTTTTTGAAGGATGGTGCAAAGATAGCGAAGACATCTATCTATTATGTTTCCTTTTTGATCGATTTTTCAAAGTTCAAGATGTGAGTTGGATTGCTAAATGTAATAGATTAGCTAGTATAGTTTTGATGGTGTTTCAAATTTGAATTGGGCTTGATCAATTCCCCAAATGACTCGTATGTTAGTTATTTTGGTCCTTTAGCCTCGTTAGGCTACGATTTAGTTGTAATAGTCTCTTTTTGAGTTTTGATTAATGAAAAATCTATCGTTCGAAAAAAAAAAAAAAAACAAACAAATCAACTTGACAAGTTATAAGTTCAAAATATTATATGTTACAATCAAATTGTTATTGTAACTTGAGGGGTTACAAGTTTTACATATTCAATAATCATTCTTACTTTTTTTTTCATTTTGGGAACTAATAATAATAATAATAATAATAATAATAATAATAATAATAATAATAATAATAATAATATTAATAATAATAATAATATTAATAAGAAATCAGGGTAATTTGTCAATTATGTTCCTCAAGCCTCAACAAACCGGTTTGGTGACGGCATCGATTCTGAACCGCTTATTTCGACTATCCTACGCAGCTAAGCACACGCCCCCACACAGTCATTTCCTTCCTTCTTCTTCCACTCTCCTAGTCCTATTTTTCCCTGTAATTTATGAGAAGAATAAAATGAGTAAGCTTACCTTCTCCCTTTTTCCATATCGATTTTTAGTTTGAAATGTGTTTTTATCTGTTTTATTGATATAATTTCTCCCGTTAATTGCAATCACGGAGGTTTACGGATGAGAAATTGATGGTTATTTGACTGTTAATCGTTTCTTTCACAATTTCTTTGTTAAATAATATGGTCATATTTTTCCGGATCAGGACTTGGGAAATTCAACAAATTTATCGCGCAATTCGCTCACCGAAGTGTGGTGAATGCGCCTCCGGTTGCAGCTTCGGATTTCAAGGTAATGAAATTCACTTCTGTTGATTTGGTTTCGTTGTTGGCGTAAAGATTGCAATAGTGAGTGTGAAAATTTGTTTTTCTGATTGATATGTATTTTTTTTATGTTTTAAGTTGATTTAAATTTGTAAATAAGAGCGAACCTTTTTAACCTTTTATGATAAAATCGAATGCTGCTTCCATTTTTTCCTTTTTTTTTTTTGCTGTAATGTTTGTGGAATGTAACTTCGTACCAAGTGATTAACATGTGTTTCAGGAAATGATTATTTGTTTTTTTTTTCCTTTAAAAAAATAGTAATCCATGTGTTCTATTTCATCAGTACATGTCATAATGGCAGGTGTATGTTGAATACGTATCGATATATATGTTACTTGCATTGGTGAAATGGGATACGATATTGGTTATCTAGTGTTGGCTTTAATTTCTCAAAAGTGACAATTTTCTTAACCAGTTAATAAAATTTACAGCAAATTTTGAGCAGTCTGGTTTATACTGATATTTTGTCATTTTGACTTATTTAGCAATAGTTATTATTGATATATCTAGCATACTTGCACCAAAACAAACTATTCAAATGCTGATAAAATAAATTGTTTATATGTAAGAGAATGTCAGTGTATTTACGATGAGTTAGGCATGCATATTTAAGATGATGCCATTGTATTTTTAAATGATATTTGGAGCTAAGCATGTGGTGAATTATGGCTGAGGGATGGTTAGAAGTAAATAGTCATTCTAACAGAAATGTAGTTCCTTTTGCGGAATCTACTTTTTTGAGTGTCCCAATTCGACCCAGTTAATTTAGTGCAGTTTTGACATATTGCCTGAATTGATTTAGTAAGTTAGATATTTGGTAATCAATTTCCGAAAATGTAATTAGCACATTAGTAAAAGCCAAACCCAAACATGTACGGGTAGCTATTAGTTCATTCTTATTGGATGACACACGAAGCTAATTTTGCAAATTCTGTATCCTGCTCTGCTAAAGGAACAGCTGTTGCTTCACTGTGTCCGCAAATTTCTTACCTAAATGTTTGCTGTTATGTCGAGTGTGTTGCTGTTCACATTTAATTCGTGAAGGTTTTACCTTTTGTTTACTGATTTTTAGCATAATTTTCAGGCTGTGCCTTTGCTGCCAACACTTATTCCAAAGCATGGTCAAGGTGGATCTACATCTGCTGGCTCAAAGTTTTTCCAAGCAATTGCGCTTTTTTGGTGCAGGGGCTTCAGGGCTTCTGAGCTGTGCAACAATAGCATATTCTGATGAGGCAGAGCATGGTTTAGATTGTCCTAGCTATCCATGGCCTCACAAAGGCATCCTTAGTTCATATGACCATGCTTCGTAAGTAAATCCAACAGCCTCAATTATTGAAATGTTATCGTTCAACTCCAGGTGAAGCATACTTGAACGTTTATGCTAACCTGCCCAACTGAAATTGGAGAAAGGAGAATTACTGTGAAAAACAATTATTTGTAGTCAGTATACTTAAAATTGAACGAAACATTTTATGGAGGGTAAATTACAAACTACCCATGAGGTTTAACCTAATTATAAGAAAGTCCAATTGTCTTTCAAATTTAGAAATATTTCCTTAAAGTTTGTGTTTGTTCCACAAACTCTACCCCCCCCCCCCTCCCCACCCCCAACAAAAAAAGGTGCAATTTGTAAAATAGAAACACATGTCAATGGGATATTTTGTAATTTTGAAATATATATTTTTGTAATTAGACTAAATCTAAAGGGTAATATTTGTAATTTTTCCTTTTATGGATGGACGATACAATAATTTGTTACTGCTTTTGATCTCTGCTAATCTCCCTTTTACTTTTTTGTTGGATAGTTATTTGTTCTGGCTATGAAAAGTTGAATTATGTGAGCAGGATTACCGGGGTCACCAGGTTTACCAGCAAGTTTGTGCATCATGCCACTCAATGTCACTTATTTCTTATCGTGATCTTGTTGGTGTGGCTTACACTGAGGAAGAGACTAAAGCTATGGCTGCAGAGATTGAAGTGGTTGATGGCCCTAACGACGAGGGTGAAATGTTTACTCGCCCAGGAAAGCTGAGTGACCGTCTTCCTCAGCCATATGCGAATGAACAAGCTGCAAGGTTTGCAAATGGAGGGGCCTATCCTCGGATTTAAGTCTTATAACCAAAGTAAGTTCGGACGCTTTTCCAACGTTGAGATAAAACCTTCTTGAAAAATACACATACCCTTGATTGATAAGTAGTTATTATCCTTCAGGCTCGACACAATGGTCAGAATTATGTTTTTGCTCTTCTAACTGGGTATCGAGATCCTCCTGCTGGCGTCACGGTAATTTCTGCTTCTCAGGTTATGTTTGTTCTGCAGAGTATAGTGCTAGGGATCATGATATTGTTAGCAATTTTTTATTATTCAATATATAAGTTACTTTATTGAATGATCTAGAGTACTATACCTACTCTTCTTGACCCCCTGCTGTAGAGCGACTCTCTTTTTACTCTCGAAAGGCTTAATATATATGTTTTCTCAAGAGATCTCTTATTTCATATTGGTATTACGTACAGCCTAAGTTACCGCTGTACACTTAAGATAAAAGGATCCATCTTCCATATTTTTGCTTCTCTTGTTCTTGTTTGTTCTCTTTCTATCCCACTCTGTAACTGTGCAATTTATGTTTCACTATGTCGTCTAGGTCTATAAATAAATCAATTGTAGCAATATATTCATTTCTTTTAAAGTTAAATATCCCTTTGTGTTTGAGTTTGTTTTAGATTCGAGAAGGACTTCACTATAATCCTTACTTCCCTGGTGGAGCCATTGCAATGCCTAAAATGCTTAATGATGGTGCTGTTGAGTATGAAGATGGTACCCCTGCAAATCAAGCACAGGTGATGGTCTTTGAGTTCTGTGTTAGTTATTCTTTTCATTTTTAAGGCGTAAATGACATGTTTATTTCGTCATTTAGATGGGAAAAGATGTCGTAACATTTTTGTCTTGGGCTGCCGAACCAGAAATGGAAGAACGAAAGCTGGTACTCTCTCTCATGCTCTATATGTGTGTTGTTTATTTGTTTCCAATTTTTGTACTTCATAAATTAGACATGCTTATTGCTCTATATCTTGGCGTTATTAGCAATGACCATTAAATTCTCTTTGGGAGTGTTTGCAAACACTTCTACTTCTAGAATAAGTGATTCATTGTGCATAAGCTAAAAGTAATTGTGAATCAGAAGTGAGTACTCTTTGCAAATTAAAGCTATAAGCTGAAAAAATCAAAGTTGAAGTGTTTGGAAAAAATGCGCATTTTCAAATGAGCTTTCCATAGAATCATAGAAACACAAAATCACCATTCTTGTTATTAGTAGGCCAGTATTGGATAGAAATGGCATTTTTGGATTATAAAAAAAAAATTGAGGATAAGAATGTCAAAAACAAACTTCTACCAAAAGCAATTTTCCAAACTCAGAAGCACCCCACCTTAGCCTTTAAATTTTGATTCAATGAAACATAAGCGAAAACTAACATTTGCAAACACAAAAGTGTTTTTTTCTCCAGCTTTTTAGCTGAGGATCATTTGTTTTGAGTGTTTGCAAACACTCCCTTTGTAGCTCAATACTTACATATCTTGTTATTACACGTTCGTTATTCTGGTCCCTGATTGTACTTTTCTCCCCTGGAATACTTGCAGATGGGATTTAAATGGATTTTTGTATTGTCACTCGCACTTCTCCAAGCAGGGTACTATAGACGGTTGAGATGGTCCGTTCTCAAATCTCGCAAGTTGGTTCTTGATGTAGTCAACTGAACCTCTTTATTTTTCTTGCATCATGCGATCGAGACGATACGCTGATTAATAAGCGCACTGGCATTTGTATTTAGATTATGGGTTTGTATTCAAAATACACTTTCATAACCTACATCATTAGCACGACGCAATAGTCTGTGCTATTACTAGTATTGTCTTCTGAGGGAAAATAAGTTTCACTTATATGAAACATTTGTTGTCGCTGCACTTTTTATCTCCTAGCAGTAAAAGCACCAAGGTTTGCACTTCTTTCATCCTTAAAGTCTCCTAGTAACTACGTGAATTGGGCGACTTTTTTTATTTCGCAAACTTATGTGTAGAGCTGTCAAATGACATTTGACAGACCCGGTGCTTCCCCACCGGGCCAAAGAGAAAATCGTGCAAATTCCATCAGGCCACTATTTTTATACCCGGCTCAGTTTATGCTTTGAAAATACACACAAGATAATTGAGCCAAACCGGATGGACCCGGCGTTTTTGGGCCTATGAAATTGTTGCCCGACGTGGCTTATTGGTTGGGGTTGGTTTTGACCGCTCTACTTTACTTAGTTACAAATTCATTAGTAGTTGGCTCATAACTACGCTTGTCCATTTGGGTGTCACAAAATGTAAAAAAATACTTGTCATTCCAAAGACTTCAAGATCATAATCTTGTTATATGAAGAACCACTATTTTAGTAACGGGATATCCCCAATCATGGAATTTAATGGAACTTAGAATTCCATAGCACTCTATGTATCATTAATCTTGATTTTTATGGAATTCATTAAATCCCGAGGTCTTCAATTCGGATTTTAATGCATTCTACCGAAATTCAACATCCTTAAACATTCAATGAATTCCATGAATCTCTTTTATAAATGGGTTTTGATGGATTTTGGTGGAATCAGAAGCTATATTTATGGAGTCCGTTAATTAAAAAATCCTTCAAATTCTATGTTGGGGACACCCTTTGAAAACTATCATGAATTGGTATAGTTATAAAATATATATATTTTTCAAAGTTTGTGGTACAATCCAAAAATCTCTGCCATTGTCACCTGCTCCGCCGAACTCTACCTAACTACACCGAACAACCTGCAAAAGGGAGGTTGGAGGATTGCTTTCCGCGTGCACTCTTCGACGCTCAAGTTAGGGGATATTTTAAGAAAATAATAAGAAAGAGCAAGTATCGGTAAATGTATGCAAAATGTATGATGTAATTCATACATGATGTGAGAGGTATTTATAAAGCAACTAATTAGGGTTTTGGAAATTAAGGGGGGACCACGGGAATCTCAGGCCTATTGGGATGTGTCAGAGTTTGTTACCAAAAACTTATCTGATTAAAATATTCGATCTAAGTCCATGACCGAACCGAGCTCTTATTCCTTCTAGAAAATCGTGCTTAAGTAAGGAGCCTTCTAGAAGCTAAATTATAGATGCCTTGACCGAGCTAATGACCTCGGGAATATCTGTGAGTAGATAAGTTCGGCCTATTTTATGTCATCCGTTAGGGAATATCTATATGATGCTTATTTTTATTTTATAAATTGCACCAATAGAGTTATTCGTAAGTGCCGTTCACTTCATCCAAAATAATAGTGACTTTAATTTCAACATTGCTATATAGACTCGCCTCGTTTAACAAGAACATAAATACGTACTCTTTCTTTAGTTGCTATTTATATAATAATAGATGGGATTTTCAATCACTTAAATCAGACTTAGATCATTTAATAACCATAAATATATGGTGATTCCCCTCTCTAATGGGGCACTAGTTGAATTTTGGGTTAGTATGAACATGATATAAGAGCTGTCACTCGTAATACTCAATCCATAATCCCTGTCTGTTTCGGTATTTCCCATATGTCTGAGTCTCTTGAAATATCAGAAAATTCACTTCATCAAAATTAGGACGACTATTGATGATGAAGAAATTGAACTAACATTAATAAATATAAGTTCAAAACATTGGTGATATGTGGTTACATGTAAAAGAGCACTCCAAAACAACTCGGACCTCATCTTCCTATCACGACGGAAAATAAGAAGAAAAAAAATAAAAAAATAACCCTCAATCTAGAGAGTAACTTAGATAAACATCACATAACTCGTGTTTTGAAAAAAATAACATACTAAACACGATTTATGCACGTCCTGGATGGCGAATACTAACCAACCTCACATCATCAATCACCGGACCACACAAAGAACCCGAATTATCACTCTTCATGTGATAATATTCACTCAAAAACCTAATCCTAGTACGATGTGAAATGGCTTTAAACCTAAGTTTAGCGCGTTTAAATCCTCCGACGCCCTTTGATTCGTATGGAACCTGAAGAGTGTCTTTGCCTGCAGCTGCCACAACCATCATCGATCCTTCACAAGTATTCTTAGCATCGCCTATTAAGAATATTAAGTCATAGATTTTTCCGGGGATGGTTCTAACTGTTTGTGCTAGGGCACTTTCTCTTCCGGCCACTAGTTCGACTGCCCGTTTGCCCTCGGGCACCCCAAAATGATTAGAATCGATGTATTTTACGGCTTTGAGGGATTCAATCATCCATCCGGGCAATGGAGAGTGATCATCTTCAATGTTGGGAGGAATTAGGACACCCCAAGTAGTGTTGGGGAAGATGTATGGACCCTCTTCAAAGTTGCCATTTTTCAACAAGTTACCTGCATTATTTATAGCCAAAAGATTAGTTGTTGGAATGCAATAAAAAGTAGTGTGATGCTATATATTATGAGTTTGGAAATTTTATTTTGATTTTAAATTACACCTTGTACATTGTAATACATGCACATTTGGTATTACTCTTATGTATGTGACACACGTGTTAACTGAAATATTATAAGATACAATACATAATTGGAGTAAAAGATCCAAACTTGCTATATCTATCGGGCATGTTATATGGATTTCGGTGTTTCATCTCATAATCCACTTAAACGGGTGCATGTGATTCACGACAAATAAAAAAATTAAAAAAAAATATTTTATCCTAACCACTTATGAGATCCCATAAGAACAAGGGTCAAAACTATGCTTGATGTGAAATATAAGATTAAAAAGGGGGGAGAAAGAAATCACCTCTTGGTCTTTTAGGGCTAGATAAGGCCTTGAGAGAAACTGAATCAATAAGTGGGCCACAAGCTGGGTCCTTCTCAACTCCTGGATTATGGATCACAATCTCAATCTCATTGGACTGGGCCAAAAAACCCCAACAATAAGAATCCCACCCATCACTACTATACACTGTTTGGATGGGCAAAATACCCCAATCCTTGGGCTCTGAATTTGGTGAAACTGACACATTCAATTTCTCTTCTTGTGCACAAGTCCTTGATGCACTAAAAGAAATTGAATAAAACATGCCATTTTTAACCTTAACTTTGGTTTTAATGGATGCCTCGTCTCCGAGGCGAACGGCCGACGCGCCCTCCGGCACCACCAGAAGCATATCGCCCTGTTTTTGGCTCGATTTTATAAACTCGACGAAACCGGAGGTCTCCCAATTAGGTATGGCATGGGGATCTATTACCTTGGTGCCCTTCATTTGAGATGGCTTTGGACCATATTCGAAGTTACCGTTGGGCAATTGTCCTGAAAATTTTGATTATGCATTGTGTGAACAAGTTGATGAAGATTAAAATTAGATAAGGTGAGTTGGATGGAAAACTAAAAAATAATATAAGCTATAACACTATCGGGCTAAAGACAAACATTGGGGGAGGGGGGCCGTTGAAGTAAAAGTACGATGCGAGCTATTATATGAAGTGATCCTTAGTATTTTTCTCACAAAATTCAAGAATTTAATATAACATAAAAGTTAATTGAAATATGTTTAATCAGTTTGTAATTACTTAAACGATCAAGGATCTTCTACTGATTTATTAATATATACTTATATTATAGTCAATAGGTTGTAATAAGATATTATTACTCGTGTGTCATTGGAACATATTAGCATGTTCCAATTCTTACAGATCTTAATTAAGCTTTGTATGTATTGTAATATTAATTTCGATCTGTAAAGTCACGTTTGGTCCAACTGTACCCCCGTGATATCACATGTTATGTCCATAATTAAATTAAATATATGTTTCATTTTAAGAAAAAAGAATGAAATTGAGATTTTTATAATGCAACATGGCTTACGCAGAGAAGAATTATTCCAATTAGTAAAAGTTGCAGGGCATGTTTTGTCGGGAACAGATTTCATGTTCCATTTTTGGTGTTCCACTCCATATTCTACTACTTGGATGATGGACACATGTTGACAAGAAAAATATGGACAGTTGGTTTTTTGATGTATATACACGTGTCCGTCATCCAAGTAGTAGAACATGAAGTGAAATATCAAAAGTGGAACATGAAATATGTTGCCTGTTTTGTCTGTCTTGGTAGGATTTCCTAAAATTTGTTTATTAATTTCAACTGTCAAATCAGCCATAGCCATAGTCATAACTCATAGGTAGAGTTGTCAAATGGTCCAGGCCGGGTCGGGCCGGGCCAATGCCAGCCCATCGAGCCAAGGAGGGAAATTAGGTTGGGCCGGGCCGCTATTTTGGAGAGTCCAACCCAGCTCATGTATTAAAAATACACTTGATTTGCTTGGGGCCGACCATTCCAGCCCGATGTTTCGGGCCTAATGGGTCGGGCCAATAGGCCCGAATCTTTTAGCCTACAAAATCGCGGCCATTCGACCCTATTACCGGGCTGGGCCATTTTTGACAGCTCTACTCGTAGGTATCAATTTTTATTTTTATTTTATTTTGATTTTTAAAAATAATTCGAATAAAACAAAATACTTTTTTTATAATATTTCGAATTACGATATGGCTCATTCAAATAATTACCATGTAATTGATTCACACTCTTAAGAAAATGACAATCATACTGCAAGTATAATTTTAATTATGTGTTACGTAATTGAATGGGTTGGATCAGCACAAACTTGATCTAAATCTTCCCACGTTGAAGTGCATTTTAGTGTCAAAAACCATGTTAATGTTAATTAAATTATAGATACAATTATCTCAATAAAAAATTCTTTTATTTCAAAAACAAAAATAAAAGGAAAATTATAATTAAAGTTCATAACATAATGAGACATCAAACATGCACATTGTTAAATCCTTCATTGCTAGGATTACAATGTTTAATTACCAATGCTCCAAATGAGGATTACTACGTAAAAACAAAAACGTTGATATATCAAAATTCTACGTTAAATAAAGGGTTGGGTTTAAATTTACATAAATTGTGAATAATATAATTAATTATTCTAATTACATAATAATTTCTTCTCTTAAGGTTAAAATCATCCAACAAGAATAGAAAGAAAATTCTCCAAGTACACTAGTGTTGATATTTTAACAATCTGAAATTACACATTTTTCTGAAGCAATTTAAGGATTTATTAAAAGAGAAAATAAAACACATTTAAGTTATACATATAACTAGCATGTAAAAAAGAATTAGAAAAACATTAAATAAATTCTTACCATCGCCAAAAGACAATGCAAAATGGAGAGTTGCAGAGAGTAGCATTAACACTATCTTCATCTCTCTCTTCATATTTTCTCCCTTTTGTTTTTTTTTCCTTTTCTTAGGTAGGAAGAGGGATGCCTTGTTTTGAATTGGGGAGGACTGTGAGTAGTATTTATGGTTTTCTCTCTACGTGAATGCCCCCAAATTTCGAGGAAATTACAGATCATATTAAGTTGACTAGCTTTTGACTAATGTGGCAGTTGGGTGTTATCAAGTTTTCGATCTCAAGTATAATTTTTTATAGGGATAATTACAAAAACACCCGAGGTTTTGGCTAATTACAAAAAATCCATCAGGTTTGATTATGTCTAAAATTTAAGGGGTAGTTGTAATATTTTTATAAATGTCAAGGGGGTTTTTGAAATATTTTTTGTTTATGAAAGGGAAAATATAAGATGGAACCAAACCTCAAGGGTTTTTTTGTAATTTTCAAAAATATCGGGTTTTTTTGGTAATTAGCACGAACAATAGGGGTGTTTTTGTAATTATCCCTTTTTTATATTTTGATTAACAATTACAATGAAGTTGTTTATATAGTACTATAATTTAAGTAGTGGTGACAATTTCTGACACGACAGTACATACACGAACCTAACACATTATAAGCAAGCTAGGGTGGAGGCTTGATGGATTTAGTGTTGGAATATGACTGGTCAAATCCGAATAACACGAATAATAAACAAGTCAAGTTATTGTTAACCTTTTTTTAATAAGTTGGGAAGAGTGGTTGGGGGATGATATCTCAAAGAAATTGACAAATCAGTGTTCGAACCCAAATCAACTCCCTTTTAAAGGTTTAGCGACACCATTAATTTGTCATACAAGTTCATGATCAAATTATTATCAACTTGAAATGATACGATTAACTCATTTGATCTGATTGTGTTGTTATTATGTTGCTATTTGATTGATTGAGTGTGCTATTAGTATAGTAAATGAATAATAAATAAAATTATCAAATGTATGTAATTATTATTTTCCGATTAATAAAGCGGTTAGGAAATATATATTTCATCTATTATTAGCACTAATTAACCCATTAAGTTAGAATTTGATAAATGTTCCACTTGACAAATTGTACCTATATCTAATTTTATACGGAATTGTGATATAGAGTGCACAATACAATATATAAGAATCTCACAAATTGAGTGAGAATGACTCGTTGATGCGAAATTATTTCAAATATTTATTCAATTGTTCCACTCGCCTCAGAAAAATTATGGTATACACTTTCGTATGTTAGCTAAAGCGTTACTATGTCTGATGGAGATCATATTCATTCTGGAACTATAATAGGTAAATTTGAAGGAGAAAGAGACATCACTTTGGGTTTTGTTAATTTACTGTGTGAAGATTTTATTGAAAAATATCGATGTCGCGCTATTTATTACTAAAATAATCCCTTTCTTTGATCCCTAAAACGAGAGAATTAACACATTTGTTTTGGTCGGTCCTGAAAATACCACCGCCCAATAATCCACACTCCGCCACACGACCGACCGAGAACTGCAAAGACAACCGTTAGAAGGGGAGCCGGAAGGGATTCCGTGCCCACTCCACTCCGACGCTCAAGTCGATGTCGTTTTAGAGAGAAGAAATATTAAAAGTGCAATAAAGTATATTCATAGTCTAACCTGCGGCGCATCTTACTTGTGCCCTTTTATAGGTTTTGGAATTAGGGTTGCGTAGGCATCAAGCCACACTAAACCCTAATTAACACACATGCCTAGGTTAATCGCCCGTATTGGGCCATAGGGTTGTTAAGCCCATCAGATCGGTAGGCCCTTAATCTTGGCCCAATCGAGAGTCCAAGCCCATTAGGTCGGTAGGCCCTTAACTTGGCCCAATCGAGGGTCCAAGCTCATCAGGTCGGTAGGCCCTTAACTTGGCCCAATCGAGGGTCCAAGCCCATCGTCGGTGGCCCTTAACTTGGCCCAATCGGGGTCCAAGCCCATCGGTCGGTAGGCCCTTAACTTGCCCAATCGGTCGGTCCAAGCCCATCGTGTCGGTAGGCCCTTAACTTGCCCAATCGGGTCCAAGCCCATCGTCGGCCCGATAAGACCCGACTCTTTCATTAGGCTCATGGAAGTGGATTCGATGCCATAGGTCGGCCCATAAGGCTACCCTTAGTTCGGTCTTCCATCAAGCCTCGAGGCCGGTCGGCCTAAATAGGCCCCCCATCAATCGATCCCCCAATTATGTTAAAGTAATTTGTCTACTTGGACATAATTGTTTCACATTATACCGACCTCTCCCACGAGGCAATGCCTCTCCTCCGTTTTATTCTCCCGATCTTCATTTGAGGTCTCAATCTCCACAATTTTACCAATCCCGATGTGATTTTAGGGATATGCACCCTTCAAATTTTCCCAACTCGATCTAAATTGAGGCTCTTTCCTTAAGATTCACACGTCCCGATCTGGATTAGAATTTTTCTTCCCTCAAAATATGCTCATCCCAATCTAAATTAGGGTTTTCTTCCTTCGAAATATGCTCATCCCGATCTAAATTAGGGTTTTCTTCCTTCAAATATGCTCATCCCGATCTAAATTAGGGTTTTCTTCCTTGAAATATGCTCATCCCGATCTAAATTAGGGTTTTCCATCCCTTCATTTCCCGCTCATTTATGTCACCAAGACGTCCTTTCAATGACAGTCGTCCTTTCCTCTTCCCGAGGTCCTATCTAAGCCGTTGGATAAGATTTAAATCAAGGGCGATGATCATCTTCCCGCTTCTTCTACACTTATAAGAGGGCAAGGTAAGGGGGACCATTTCACTTTCTTAGCAAAAATCTCTCTCCCCCTCCTTGGCGATTTCCGACGTGATTTAGGCGATTTCCTGGCGACTTCTCCGACGGTGTTCCTCCACTATTTCCTCGATTCCTAATACCTGGTACATTTTCTCTCTTTTTCTTTTCAATTATTTTTCCATTTCAACAATGACCTCATCTTCCACTCATTCCGATCCTCACTTGACCGACTAGTTAGATGGTCGGAAGAATTAGACACTAAACTTAGAGAACACCATCGATCTCGATCCGAGGCCCACGGAATCGGACTCATCCTCTACTCTTTCCCCAATAGAAATTAGGGCATCTAATCCGTTGGCGCTCCCGAGGTGGACAACGGATTTTCTCATTCACCATAATGACCCAATCCCTTTATAACTTACGCAGAATGCCTGCATTCCCTCACTTTTTAAATTGTCCCTCCCGAGCTATACAGATAGACCATTTCGACCTCCTCCTCAAAGTCTAGCTTTTTTCGTAGGTCGATTAGATGGGGACTTAGGTTTCCGTCAACTCTTTCTTTTTCCGATGTATCCTCTATGTACAAAATTCCCTCAATCGATTCACCCCGAACTCTCTTTAGAATCATTCTTTGGTTTCCTAATAATCACCAAGTTTTTGTCCATAGATCCTTCGACCGATCTTTTCTTTGCTTTATTCCAAGTTAAATCTTCTACCCCCAAGGGCTTATTTTACATTACTGCCCGAAACGAGACCAACTTCCTAGGGAAGTACCCGACCTCCAACAAGTTTTGGAAAGATCGGTATTTTTTCATCACCTCGGCCGAGCCTTGGTCTTTTCCTCAAGAGTGGGTGTGGTCTTTGCCCCCACAACAAAAACATGACCCCAAAAGGCGGCCTCTCGACCTACAGGCTTTGATTCACAAGCTTACTGCTGTAAAATATGATCTTTCCAAAATCATCACTCCTTCTTTGCTCCACTACTCGGGAGTAAGTCCCGAGGTTGTTCCCTTAGAATGTGATATCGGTAATACTCTTACCTCCTCCTTCAACACTTAGTTTTTCATTTGCGCTTTTCTAACTCCTCTTTTTTTTTTTTTTTTTTTTTGCAGGCATCATGTTATCCCGAGCTGTAGCCCAGAAAGCCGAAGCTCGCAAGAAGGTGAGCTCTTTAGCCCGACCTTCAACCTCCCAGGTCAGCGGAACCATCGTTGGTTTACCAGCTTCTGGGTCCCGATCTCCTCGTACCACACGGCCTGACTCTGCAGAAGATGTTCTAGCCGAGTTCTCAGATCCCAGTAGTCGGCCCGTCTTAATAGGCTCCCGACGCGGATCTCGATCTGAGCTCCTCCTCCCAAGAAGACTCGTGGGGAACTATCTCGGGTGGCGCGAGCGATACGAGTCCCATCGATACTCCAAACCGGACATGGATGACCGGGAATTCGATCCTCAAGAATACAAATCCATTCTTTGGCAAATCGGTATATCCGGGTCATCGCCCTTACCCTTACCCAACCGGGCCACTCTAGACAAGCTTTCCGATGCCGATCTGGTCAATTCTTTTTGTGAGGATCAGGCCCGAGCTCACGTCAGGCTATCTGCCCTCATTGCCCGAGCTCGATTAGGCTTTGCCAATCCTGCCTTGGTGAAGGAACTCGAGACCCTCAAGAAGGACAACAAGAAATTGAAGGCCAAGGAGGCCAAGTTGCTGGCCGAAGTGCGCGAATTAAAAGACAAGCTTCTTGGGGCTGAACGCTCTGTTGCCAATTCCGACCTCAAAATCCAGGAATTGGATAAAGAGAATGCTACTCTTAAGGCCGAGCTAAAAGACGGGCTTGTTCATGCTCGGGAGGAAGGCGTTGAGATCGGTCGTCGCGATTTTGTAAAGTCAGAAGAGGGCCGAGCTTTGATCGGCAAGGTTCGGGAGAAAGTTAAGAAATGTTTCCTGAGTTCAGAGGAATTCATCGACATCCTTTCCACGGGGTGATCCAATGCAGTTTGCTTTCGATCAAGCCGAGCTTGACTTCGTGACAAGGGGATATCTGAATCTCTAGATCGGGAAGGACCCCGAGCTCTTATGCAAGACCCTGAGGGCTTTGTCTTTTCCAAGGTTGCCAATGAAGTCAATCTATCCTCAGATGAGGCTTTTGTCAATTCTCTAGATGATCCCTCCTGGTTGGCCGACCTCAAGGCCGCTGCCGATCAAGCAGCTGCAGCCCGAGCTGCTGCATCCCCAACCTCGGGGGATCCTCCTTCCGTTCTTAATCCCGAGCTACCCACTATTCAAGAAGCTGGTCCACCTGCGTCGGCAACTGGGGTGCAAACTAGCCATGAGCCCGAACTCAGCATTCAGGACTATGCATCAGAAGATCTTATTCTGCAGTAATTTTGTTTATCCCAATTTGGGATCTTTTGTAATCAGTTCTGTATTTTTGTAGCTATCCCGATCTGGGATTTCTTTTGTAATTTTCCTTCGTATTAATGCAAGTTTACTTTGGACCTTTTTTTTGTTTCCATTACGCCCGAAGTGTTTGAAGGATTGGCTCATGCCGAACTCCAAACACTTGCTCAAATTTTCTAATTTTTTGGAGGACAAGTATCCAAGCTCGGACTTGACTTGCCTCTGGGCTTATCGCGCCCGAGGTGTTTGGAGGATTGGCTCGGGCCGAACTCCAAACACTTGCTCGAATTTTTCATTTTTTTTTTTTTTTTAGAGGACAAGTATCCAAGCTCGAGCCTGACTTGCCTCTGGGCTTATCGCGCCGAGGTGTTTGGAGGATTGGCTCGGCCGAACTCCAAACACTTGCTCGAATTTTTCATTTTTTTTTAGAGGACAAGTATCCAAGCTCGAGCTTGACTTGCCTCTCGGGCTTATCGCGCCCCGAGGTGTTTGGAGGATTGGCTCGGGCGAACTCCAAACACTTGCTCGAATTTTTCATTTTTTAGAGGACAAGTATCCAAGCTCGAGCTTGACTTGCCTCTGGGCTTATCGCGCCGAGGTGTTTGGAGGATTGGCTCGGGCCGAACTCCAAACACTTGCTCGAATTTTTTTTTTTTTTTTTTTTTTTTTTTTTTTAGAGGACAAGTATCCAAGCTCGAGCTTGACTTGCCTCTGAACTTATCGCGCCCGAGGTGTTTGGAGGATTGGCTCGGAACTCGAACTCCAAACACTTGCTCGAATTTTTCATTTTTTTTAGAGGACAAGTATCCAAGCTCGAGCTTGACTTGCCTCTGGGCTTATCGCGCCCGGGTGTGCGGAGGGTTGGCTCGAGCCGAGCTCCGGATACTTAGTAGAATGTTTATCAATAATCTTTGTAGACTAGCGTTAGCGCTTTTCATCAATTGTAAAAAGAAAAGAAATTACATCATTGCATCATTCAAACTCTTACGGATAATATTTCTTGATTGCTAACATTCCATGCCCGAGGTAACTTCTTTCCGTCTAGCTCCTCTAACTCGTAAGCTCCTCCACCCAGGACTTTGATCACCGAAGTGGACCCTCCCACCGGGTCTAACTTTCCTTGTTTTTACTCGCATCAGCCCTTCTCAAAACCAAATCTCCCATTTGAAAATTTCTCTTTATCACTTTACTATTGTATCTTTTACCGATTCTATCTCTTGTCCTCTCCATCTCGCAAAAAGCCACTCTCTTTTTCATTGATCAAATCGAGCTCGCGTGTCAATATCTCATTTTCCTTTTCCTCGAATGTTTGAATTCTATGCGTTTCCATCCCAATTTCCACCGGTATCATTTGCATCCATCCCATAAACTAAACTGAAGGGCTCTCTCCCGTGGCCTCCTTTGGGTTTGTTCGGTAGGCCCACAATACCGAGCTCAACTCTTGCACCCAAGCTCCTCCAGCTTTTTCCAATCTAGTCTTGAGGCCTTGTACCAGTATTCGGTTAGTCACTTCCACTTGCCCATTAGCTTGTGGATGTGCTACCGATGTGAAATGCTGATTAATTTTCATCTCCTCACACCAAGCCTTGATACTAGTTCCACTGAACTGTGTTCCATTATCCGAAACAAGGATTCTAGGCACTCCAAATCGGCACACAATATTCTGCCAAATAAATTTCATCATCGCATCCTCAGTAATTCTCGCCAAAGCCTCGGCCTCCACCCATTTACTAAAATAGTCTATTGCCACCACTAGGAACTTACGCTGCCCCGATGCCGGGGGGAATGGCCCCACAATGTCAATTCCCCATTTAGCGAAAGGACATGCCGAACTCATGGTCATCGATTCTTGCCGGTGATGTATAAGCAGCGCATGCACTTGACATTTCTCACAAGATTTTACCAATTTAAGCCTCATTCTTCAAATACGGCCAAAAGTATCCAGCCCTTAGCACCTTCCTGATCAGAATCCTAGCTCCCATGTGATTTCCACAGCATCCCTCATGTATTTCTCTCAACACATATTCTCCTCCTGTTTTACCCCAGACACCTCAAAGGCAATGGCATCCCAAACCCTTTCTTAAACAAATTTTCTCCAATCGGACAAAAGCGAGTTGCTTGAATTTTTACTCGAAAGCTTCTCTCCTGTCTTTCGGGAGGATACCCTCTTTTAGGTATGACATGATGGGGACCCTCCAATCATCTTCCTCCTCCAAAGCACCCTCTACCTCAAGACTTAAGGCGGAAGCCCTTGCAACAAGCAAAGTAATATGCCTCTCCAGGCACACTCGGCCGAACTAGCTATCTTTGCCAAGAAGTCGACTCTGGTATTTTCCTCCGCGGTATTTGGCAAATCTGTATTTTTCCTATCATCTTCTCAAACCTTTGTATGCATCCACATACTTCTTCATTCGCTCTTCCCGAACTTCAAACTCTCCCATAATTTGTTTATATACCAATCGAGAGTCCAAATGGATCAAGACACATTAAATCGCACCCATTTCTATAGCCATCCTAATTCCTCGGATGAAAGCCTCATACTAAGCCGTTGTTGGAAAGTTTATAATCCAATCTCAACTGCGAAGTCACTCTCCACCCCCGGACTTATCAACACGATGCCGACCCACATCCCGGCCGGCCACCGATCCGTCTACAAATAAAAACCCATGCCCCTCCCTCACTTGGGGCTTTTGTCAGCTCTTGCACAAAGTCCGCCAAGGCTTGCGCCTTAATTGATGTCCTGCTCTGGAACTCTATCTCATACTCGCTGAGCTCAATGGCCCACTTTACTAGCCTACCCGCAACCTCTGGTTTACTCAGAACCGACTTCAAGGGGAAATTAGTTCTTACTACAATCTTATGCGAAAGAAAATAAGGCCTCAATCTTCTAGCCGTGGTTATAAGTGCTAATCGGCCTTCTCAATCTCGAGAATACGAGTTACTGCGTTTCTCGACACCTTGCTAACATAGTATCTTGGCCACGAACCGACCATGTACATCAATAACAACTTTGTGCTAATCCCTTGCTCTCCCACCGAGATATAAAGATACAATGATAGCTCTCCGGAATTGGCTTAGTCGGCGGGGATAACTTAGCCAAATATACTTTCAATTCCTCAAATGCCACCTGACATTCCTCATCCCAAGTAAATTTCCTAGACTTCCTCAACACTTTAAAAAATGGCAAACTCCGCTCCGCCGAGCGAGAGATGAACCTACTCAAGCGACCAATTTTCTGTCAAGCTCTGCACATCCTTCACATCCCGAGGTGGAGCCATCTCTCGATTGCCCTCACTTTCTCGGGATTAGCTTCAATGCCCTTCTCGGTTACCATGTAGCCCAAAAATTTACCCGACGACCCCAAACGCACACTTCTTTGGGTTCAACTTCATTCGGTATTTTCTCAATGTTTCAAAAGTTTTACGCTAGATCTTTAGTGTGGCTCTCGGCCTTCACACTCTTCACTAACATGTCATCAACATATACTTCCATGTTTCGCCCCAATGGTTTTGGAACATCTTATCTACTAATCTGGTAGGTTGCCCGTTTTTCAAACCGAAGGGCATAACGACATAACAAAATGTGCCAAAAGAAGTAATAAAACTTACCCGCTTACGTCCTCTTACGCTGGCTTGATCACGGTGGTACCCACTGCATGAAGCATCCATCATGCTAAGTAATTCGCATCCGAGTCGAGCCAACCAATTTGGTCTATCATCGCGACAACGGATAATAGTCCTTTCGGACAAGCTTTATTCAAATCTCGAAATCCACACACATCCTCCAATCATCTAGATTTTTGGGAACTAGTACGGCATTGGATAACCATTAAATCGTATTTCCGCGACGTTACCGGACCTCAATAATTTTTCTCTTCCTTGCGCTGTCGCATCCTTCTTAAGGCCGAAATTCCTTTTCTTCTCGCTTCAGTCGGTATGAGGGTTTATATTCAACTTGTGCTCAGCTATGCTAGGATCAATACCCACCAATTCCTTAGCCGACCATGCGAATACATCAACGTTCCTCCTAAGAAACTCGATCGGCTCCTCCTTCAAGTCTTCCCGAGGCGACTCCCGATCTTGGCTACCTTACTAGGGTCACCACGCACCAACTCTATGGTTAACAATTCCTCATTTGGCATGACATGCTCCACCGGTCCTCATCTAACTTGATGAGTTTCTCCTTGCCCTTTCCATCATCATAAGCCGTTCCTCTTTTCGCCATCCCGAAGGCTCTCTCATTTACAACCTCCTTGCCATGTCTCGATCCTTCAACCTCTCCAACCTGGTCATCCACGAAATTTAATCTTCAAGTGATATCTTCGACACAAGCTGGCAAAAAGATTGAGGGAGGGTCTCCCAATCATCACATTATACGGCGATGGTGCATCAACCACTAGAAATCGCACCATCCTAGTCTTCTGTATGGTTCCTTACCTAAAGAGAGCGGGTAAAAGTAACCATCCCCAACGGCCGATCGATCCTCCGAAACCGACTAAAGACGTATCCACCATCTCAATTCCACTTGCAAGTCCATCTGCACATAGCATTCGAAAAAAGTATGTCGGAGAGCTACCTGTATCCACAAAGACTCTCTGAACATCGTAATTTGCTATGGTTGCCGTGATAACGAGGGCATCGCTATGAGGGGTTGCAATGCCCCGGCTATCCTTCGGCCCAAATTGAATATTTGGCCCCACAGACACTTGCTCCACCCTCATCCGCTCATTAGCACGCTCAACAGCGGCGGCTCTCACATAGCTCTTCCTGGCCCGTCGCGAGTCTCCGCCAGACGGACCCCCGATAACCATCTGAATCACCCCCTTCCGCGGCGGCGGTGGAGGGAGATCCCGCTCCTCATCTGCCTTCTTCTCAGGCTCCTGCCTTTGCTGGTAATTATTATGACCCTTCCGATAATTACCCTTAGACCTCCTCTTATCCACATACACAAATTACTTGGGTGACCCGCTGGATCGGTCTCTCTATCTCATCCTTCAAGTGGGTACACTGATCCGTGGTATGCCCATACTCATTGTGAAATCTGCAAAACTCTTTGCACTTCTCCTTCCTTGGCGTTTCAGCATAAGTTTTTGGCCACCTCAAATCTGGATGGCGCTCAATCGCAATAAAAACATCTCCCTGGGGAGCTACCAAGGGTGTATATTTTTCATACCTAGGCCTCCCTCCCATCAGATCAGGTTTGGGGAGGTTAGGCTTCTTACTGGGAGCCCTTTCATCTCTCTCATCTTTCCTCTCCTTTCTTTTACTCCCTTCTTCGCTTCATCTTCGGGCTTCTCCCGGTTGATATCTTTTCGGCCCTTGCCAGAGCTCATCAAATGTGCGTCTTCGGCTCTATCACCGAGGATTGAAAGAAATCCCCATCTTTCGGACCTTGGGCCAAAGCATTAGCCAAGATATCTTGGGTCGCCGAAAACTGCACTCCAACTTTGCCTCCGTAAACCTCTTAATATAGCTCCTCAAGCCTTCATCATCCCTTTGCTTATCTTTGAACAAAGTCGGCGGTGTTTTACAGTACCTCCTGCAACTAGTAAATTGGTGCAAAAACATGAGTGAATTCATCGAAACTCCGTCGAATTCGGCAACAACAACCGACTAAACCATTGATGGGGTGACTTAGTCAATGTAGTCGAAACACCGACACATCACTCCATCGAGAACACTTTGTGGAGCATCGCGGCATTCTCAAAGCGGCACGAGGTGATCCCAAGGATCCGTGGTGCCATCATATTCAAAATTTAGCGCACGATACGAGGGGGAGTTCATCGGCCATAATCTCCGTGAGAAAGGAGTTCCCCTCCTCGATCGCCTGAACCACCTCCGGCCACCTTCTTTTTCAACTCTCTCATCTCCTGTCACGAGATCATCCATCCTCTCACTCCAATCGGATCCGTCTCCGTGGCTTTGTTTGAGTAAAGGCCGCGGAGCGGTTTCCTCTCCAACATAGGTGCCCTTCGACCCGCTCTCCCCCAACACAGGGGAGGCCTCGTCTCATTCCCGGAGTCCCGCTGTGCCGCCAGTGCGAGGCTGAACCACTTCTCGCATCCGACTATCCACGGCCTCTTCCACGGCCTTAATATGGAAGCCATCTGTTGGAAGAAACCAGTCTAAGCCATTCACTCCCATTATGGTATCGGCAACTCCGGCCACCCCTTGCGGAGGGCAGCCAACTCTCACACCGGTGCAAGCGGCGGGCGCCCGCGCTCCCGATCTGCACTTCAGGCGTCTCCATTGGAACCTCATCCGAGATCATTCTCCAAATTCCTTCGCAAATCCTCCATAACTACCTTGTACTCACGCCTTAAAACTCAAGTTTCCCACGAGACGGCGCCAATTGGTGATCTGAAAATACCACCGCCCAATAATCCACACTCCGCCACACGACACGAGAACACGAGAACTGCGCACAACCGTTAGAAGGAGCGGAAGGATTTCCGCGTACCACTCCGACAGCTCAAGTCGATGATCGATTTTAGAGAGAAGAAATATTAAAAGTGCAATAAAGTATATTCATAGTCTAACTGCGGCGCATCTTACTTGTGCCCTTTTATAGGTTTTGGAATTAGGGTTGCGTAGGCATCAAGCCACACTAAACCCTAATTAACACACATGCCTGGGTTAATCGCCCGTATTGGGCCATAGGGTTGTTAAGCCCATCGGATCGGTAGGCCATTAATCTTGGCCCAATCGAGTCAAGCCCGTTAGGTCGGTAGGCCGCTTAACTTGCCCAATCGAGGGTCCAAGCTCATCAGTCGGTAGGCCCTTAACTGCCCATCGAGGTCCAAGCCCATCAGCGGGTAGGCCCTTAACTTGCCCAATCGGGGTCAAGCCCATCGGTCGGTGGGCCCTTAGCAGCCAATCGAGGTCCAAGCCCATCGGTCGGTAGGCCCTTAGCAGCCCAATCGGTCGGTCCAAGCCCATCAGTCGGCCCAATAAGACCCGGCTCTTTCATTAGGCTCCTGGAAGTGGATTCGATGCCATAGGTCGGCCCATAAAGGCTACCCTTAGTTCGGGTCTTCCATCAAGCCTCGAGAGGTCGGTCGGCTAAATAGGCCCCCATCATGTTTAGTTTTATTTAAACTAAAACTTTTGAGACTTTGTCCCGTAATAGCCATTATTTTCACTCCATTTAATTTGCACTACATCAACTTATGAATAACACAACGTCACAAAGTGTTTATTCTATAATATTTTACATACTAATTAGCGGCATTGAATTATTCACTATTTTTCTTTCAAAAAAACAATTTTAAAAAGATATATCGGAATATTAATATTATTTTTAAATACGGTTTAAACATTTTACCAGGACAAAGTTTATCAAGTTCAAGTGATGGGGGCTATTTAGGCCGCCAGGCCTCACGAGGCTTGATGGAAGACTGAACTAAGGGTAGCCTTATGGGCCGACCTATTGGCATCGAATCCACTTCCAGGAGCCTAATGAAAGAGCTGGTCTTATTGGGCCGACTGATGGGCTTGGACCTCGATTGGGCCAAGTTAAGGGCCTCTGACCGATGGGCTTGGACCCCGATTGGGCGAAGGGCCTACCTGACCGATGGGCTTGGACCCTCGATTGGGCCAAGTTAAGGGCTACCGACCGATGGGCTTGGACCTCGATTGGGCCAAGTTAAGGGCCTACCGACATGATGAGCTTGGACCTCGATTGGGCGGGTTAAGGGCCTACCGACCTAATGGGCTTGGACTCCGATTGGGCCAAGATTAAGGCTACCGTCCGATGGGCTTAACAACCCTATGGCCCAATACGGGCGATTAACCTAGGCATGTGTGTTAATTAGGGTTTAGTGTGGCTTGATGCCTATGCAACCCTAATTCCAAAACCTATAAAAGCACAAGTAAGATGCTTGGCCGCAGTTAGACTATGAATATACTTTATTGCACTTTTAATATTTCTTCTCTCTAAAATCGATCTTGACTTGATGGCGTCGGAGTGGGTGCGCCCGGAAATCCCTTCCGCTCCCCTTCTAAATCTGGTTGTCTTTGCAGTTCTCGTGTCACGTGTGGCGAGTGTGGATTATTGGGCGGTGGTATTTTTCGAGGACCGACCAATTGGCGCCATCTGTGGGAAACTTGAGTTTTAAGGCGTGAGTTCAAGGTAGTTATGGAGGATTTGCGAAGGAATTTGGAGAATGATCGGATGAGGTTCCAATGGAGACGCCGGTGGCGATCGGGGCGCGGCGTCCGCCGCTGCACTGGTGAGAGAGTGGTGCCTCCGCAAGGGGTGGCCGAGTTGCCGATACCATAACGGGAGTGAATGAACTTAGACCTGGTTTCTTCCAACGGATGGCTCTATATTAAGGCGTGGGAAGAGGCCGTGATAGTCGGATGCGATCGGTTCAAAGTGACTCCGGCTGCGGGAATGAACGATGCCTCCCTGTGTCCAGGGGAAGCGGGGTCGGGGGGCACCGATGTTGGAGGAGAAACCGCCTCGCGGCCTTTACTCAAACGACGCCACGAGACGGATCCAGGCATTGGAGTGAAGATGGATGATCCGCATAGGAGATGAGAGAGATTGAAAAAGAAGGTGAGGCTGGAGGTGGTGTTCCAGCGACGAGAGAGAACTCCTTTCTCGGCGGAGATTATGGTGATGAACTCCCCTCGTATCGTGCGCTAAATTTTGAATATGATGGCACCACGGATCCTGGGGATCACCTGTGCGTTTGAGAATGCGCGATGCTCCACAGTTCTTTGATGGAGTGATGTGTCGGTGTTTCGACTACATTGACTAAGTCACCCATCAATGGTTTAGTCGATTATTCTTGCGAACCGATCGGGAGTTTCGATGAATTGACTTTCATGTTTTTGCACCAATTTACTAGTGCGGAGGTACCAACACCGACTTTGTTCAAAGACAAAGCAAAGGATGACGGGCGCTGAGGAGCTATATTAAGAGGTTTCTGAGGCAAGTTGGAGGTGCCTTCGGCGACCCAAGATATCTTGGCTAATGCTTTGGCCCAAGGTCTCGAAAGATGGGGATTTCTTTGAATCCCCGTGATAGAGATGACGCACATTTGATGAGCTCTGGCAAGAAAAAGATATCAATCTGGAGGAAGCCCGGCGATGAAGAAGTAAAAGAAAGGAGAGAAAGATGAGAGAGATGATGAAGCTCCCAATAAAAGCCTAACCTCTCAAACCCGATCGATGGGAGGAGGCCTAGGTATGAAAAAAATATACACTTTTGGTAGCTCCCTCGGGAGATGTTTTTATTGCGTTGAGCACCATCCGCATTTGAGTGGCCAAAACTTATCTTTGAACGCCAAGAAGGAAGAAGTGCAAAGAGTTTTGCATTTCACAATGAGTATGGGCATACCACTGCGGATCGATGTACCCACTTGAAGATGAGATAGAGAAGGCTGATCCAGCGGGTCACCCGAAGGAATTTGTGTATGTGGATAAGAGGAGGTCTAAGGGTAATTATCGGAAGAAGTCATAATAATTACCAAAGAAAGCGAGCCCGAAAAGAAGGCGATGAGGAGCGGATCTCCTCCCACCGCCGCCGCGGAAAGGGGGTGATTCGGGGATGGTTATCGGGGTCCGTCCGGAGACTCGCGACGGGCGAAGAGCTATGTGAGAGCGCGTATTGAGCGTGCTAATGAGCTGGATGAGGGTGAAAGTCAATGTGGGGCCAAATATTCAATTTGGGCGAAGGATAGCCGGGCATTACAACCCCTCATAGCGATGCCCTGTTATCACGCGGCAACCATAGCAAATTACGATGTTGAGAGTCTTTGTGGATACAGCTTAGCTCACGACATACTATTTTTCGAATGCTATATAATGGACTTGCAAGTGGAATTGAGATGGTGGATCGTCTTTAGTCGGTTTCAGCTGAGGATCGATTCGGCCGTTGAGATGGTTACTTTACCCGTCTCTTTAGGTAAGAACCATGCGAAGACATTAGAGATGGTGCGATTTCTAGTGGTTGATGCACCATCGTCGATAATGTGATGATTGGGAGACCCTCCTCAATCTTTTTCAGCGATTGTCAAGATATCACTTGAAGATTAAATTTCGATGACCAGGTTGGAGAGAAGAAGGATCGACATGGCAAGGAGGTTGTAGAGAGCCTGCGGCGCGCAAGAGAACGGCTTTATGATGATGGAAAGAAGGCAGAAAAACTCATCAAGTTAGATGAGGACCCTGGTGGAGCATGTCATGCCAAATGAGGAATTGTTAACCATAGAGTTGGTGCATGGTGACCTAGTAAGGCAGCCAGATCGGAGTCGCCTCAATGGAAGACTTGAAGGAGGAGCTGATCGAGCTATTAGGAAACGTTGATGTATTCGCATGGTCGGCAAAGGAATTGGTGGGTATTGATCCTAGCATAGGCGAGCACAAGTTGAATATAAACCCCTCATACCGATTTGTGAAGCATGGAAAGAAAAGGAATTTCGACCTTAAAAGGATGCGATCTTGCGCAAAGAAGTAGAAAAATTATTGAGGTCTGGCACGTCGTGAAATACGATTTCGACGAATGGTATCCAATGCCGTACTAATTCCCAAAAATCTAGATGATGGAGGATGTGTGGATTTCGAGATTTGAATAAAGCTTGTCCGAAGGACTATTATCGTTGCGCGGATAGACCACCGGGTTGACTTCGACTGGGATCGCGAATTACTTAGCATGATGGATCTTCACGCGGTACCACCAGTCAAGCTAGCGAAGAGACGGCGGGTAAGTTTTATTACTTCTTTTGGCACATTTTGTTATGTCGTTATGCCCTTCCGGTTTAAAACGCGGGCAACCTACCGAGATTAGTAGATAAGATGTTCCAAAACCAAAAAAAACATGGAAGATATGTTGATGACATGTTAGTGAAGAGGAAGGCCGAGAGCCACACTAAAGATCTAGCGAAACTTTTGAAACATTGAGAAAATACCGAATGAAGTGAACCCAAAGAAGTCGCGTTGAAGGGGTCGTGCCGGGTAAATTTTTGGGGCTACATGGTAAATCGAGAAGGGCATTGAAGCTAATCCTGAGAAAGTGAGGGCAATCGAAGAGATGGCTCCACCTCGGATGTGAAGGATGCTTGAGCTTGACGAGAAAAAATTGCTTTCTGAATGTAGGTTCATCTCTCGCTTCGGCGCGAGTTTGCCATTTTTTAAAGTGTTGAGGGTTCTTAGAAATTTACTTTGGATGAGGAATGTCGAGTGGCATTTGGGAGGAATCAAAGTATATTTGCTAGGTTATCCTGGCCGACTAAGCCAATTCCGGAGAGCTATTGTATCTTTATATCTCGGTGGGAGAGCAAGGATTAGCATTGAACGAAGAAGGGCTCCGATTGGCCGATACTATGTTTAAGGCCGAGAAACGCAGAACTCGTGTATTCTCGAGATTGAAGAAGGCTGGATTAGCACTTATAACCACGCGTAAGATTGAACCCTTATTTTCTTTAATAAGATTGTAGTAAGAACTAATTTCCCCTCGGTCGAGTAAACCAGAGGTTGCTGGTCATGTAGCTAGTAAAGTGGGCCATTGAGCTTCCGGCGAGTATGAGATAGAGTTCGAGCGACATCAATTAAGGCGCAAGCTGGCGACTTTGTGCAAAAGAGGCCGACAAAAGCCCCAAGTGAGGAAAAGGATGGACGTTTTATTTGTAGACGGATCGGTCGACACCTGGATGTGGGGCCGGCATCGTGTTGATAAGTCCGAGGGGGTGGAGGAGTGACTTCGCAGATGAGATTGATTATAAACTTTCCAACAACGGCGAGTATGGTGCTTTCATCCGAGGAATTAGATGGCTATAAAATGGGTGCGCGAATTTAAATGTGTCGATCCATTTGAACTCTCGGTATATAAACAAATTATGGGAGAGTTTGAAGTTCGGGAAGAGCGAATGAAGAAGTATGGATGCATACAAAGGTTTGGAAGAAGATGATAGAAAAAATGCGATTTGCCAAATACCGCGAGGAGGAAAATACCGTGAGTCTTTCGCAAAGATAAACTAGTTCGGCCGAGCGTGTGGAGAGGCATATTACTTGTTGCAAGGGCTTCCGCCTTGGTAGGTAGGGTGCTGGAAGGAAGATGATTGGAGGTCCCCATCATGTCATACCTAAAGGAGGGTATCCTCCCCCGAAGACAGGAGAGAAGCTTCTCGAGTAAAAATTCAAGCAACTCGTTTTGTCCGATTGGAAAATTTGTTTAAGAAAGGGTTTGGGATGCCATTGCCGAGGAGGTGTCCTGGGGTAAAACAGAGGAGAATATGTGTTGAGAGAAATACATGAGGATCTTTGTGGAAATCACATGAGCTAGATTACGATCGAGAAGGCGTGCTAAGAAGGCTGATACTTTTGCGTATTTGAAGAATGAGGCTTCGAAAATTGGTAAAATCTTGTGAGAAATGTCAAGTGCATCATGCGCCGCTTATACACATCGGCCAAGGCAAACGATGACCATGAGTTCGGCATGTCCTTTCGCTAAATGGGAATTGACATTATGGGCCATTCCCCGACATCAGGGGCGTAAGTTCCTAGTGGTGGCAATAGACTATTTTAGTAAATGGTGGAGGCCGAGGCTTTGGCGAGAATTACCGAGGATGCGATGATGAAATTTATTTGGCGATATTGTGTGCCGATTTAGAGTGCCTAGAATCCTTGTTTCGATAATGGAACACGATTGATGGAACTAGTATCAAGGCTTGGTGAAGAGGAGATGAAAATTAATCGACATTTCACATCGATAACATCCACAAGCTAATGGGCAAGTGGAAGTGACTAACCGATCTTATTGACAAGGCCTCAAGACTAGATTGAAAGAGCTGGAAGAAGCTTGGTGCAAGTTGAGCTCCGATATGTGGCCTACCGAACAAACCCAAAGGAGGCCACTTGAGAGAGCTACTTTGCCGGTTTAGTTTATGGGATGGATCGATGATACGGCGAAAATTGGGATGGAAACGCATAGAATTCAAACATTCGAGGAAAAGAAAATGAGATATTGACACGCGAGGCTCGATTTGATCAATGAAAAAAGAGAGATGGCTTTTTTGTGCGGAGAGACAAGAGATAGAATCAGGGCGATACAATAGTAAAGTGATAAAGAGAAATTTTCAAATGGGAGATTTGGTTTTGAAAAGAGCGTCTCGAAAAACAAGGGGAAAATTAGACCAGGTGGGAGGGTCCACTTCGGGTGATCAAAGTCCTGGCCGAGGAGCTTACGAGAAGAGCTAGAAGGAAAAGAAATACCTCGGGCATGGAATGTTAGCAATTTGAAGAAATATTATCCGTAAGAGTTTGAATGATGCAATGATGTAATTTTTTTTTTACAATTCAATGAAAGCTAACGCTAGTCTACAAAGATTATTGATAAACATTCTACTAAGATAGGCGGAGCTGAGCGAGCCAACCCTCTCCGACACTTCGGCGATAAGCCTGTTCTGACAAGTCAAGCTTCGAGCTTGGATACTTGTCCTCTAAAAAATGAAAAATTCGAGCAAGTTTGAAGTTCGGCCCGAGCAATCCTCCAAACACTCGGCGGATAAGCTTGAGAGGCAAGTCAAGCTTCAGCTTGGATACTTGTCTCTAAAAAAAAAAAAAAAAAAAAAAAAAATTCGAGCAAGTGTTTGGAGTTCGGCCCAGCCAATCCTCCAAACACCTCGGCGCGATAAGCTTCAGGGCAAGTCAAGCTCGAGCTGATACTTGTCCTCTAAAAAATGAAAAATTCGAGCAAGTGTTTGAGTTCGGCCCGAGCCAATCCTCCAAACACCTCGGGCGCGATAAGCCCGAGAGGCAAGTCAAGCTCGAGCTTGGATACTTGTCCTCTAAAAAAAAAAAAAAAAAAAAAAACCGAGCAAGTGTTTGGAGTTCCCGGCCCGAGCCAATCCTCCAAACACCCGGCGCGATAAGCCCGAGGCAAGTCAAGCTCGAGCTTGGATACTTGTCCTCTAAAAAAATGAAAAATTCGAGCAAGTGTTTGGAGTTCGGCCCGAGCCAATCCTCCAAACACCGGCGCGATAAGCCCAGAAAGTCAAGCTCGAGCTTGGATACTTGTCCTCTAAAAAATGAAAAATTCGAGCAAGTGTTTGGAGTTCGGCCCGAGCCAATCCTCCAAACACCTCGGGCGCGATAAGCCCGAGAGGCAAGTCAAGCTTGAGCTTGGATACTTGTCCTCTAAAAAAATGAAAAATTCGAGCAAGTGTTTGGAGTTCGGCCCGAGCCAATCCTCCAAACACCTCGGCGCGATAAGCCCAAGCAAGTCAAGCTCGAGCTTGGATACTTGTCCTCTAAAAAAAAAAAAAATGAAAAAAATTCGAGCAAGTGTTTGGAGTTCGGCTGAGCCAATCCTCCAAACACCTCGGCGCGATAAGCCCGGAGGCAAGTCAAGTCCGAGCTTGGATACTTGTCCTCCAAAAATTAGAAAATTTGAGCAAGTGTTTGGAGTTCGGCATGAGCCAATCCTTCAAACACTTCGGGCGTAATGGAAACAAAAAAAGGTCCAAAGTAAACTTGCATTAATACGAAGGAAAATTACAAAAGAAATCCCAGATCGGATAGCTACAAAAATACATAACGATTACAAAAAGATCCCAAATTGGGATAAACAAAATTACTATGCAGAATAAGATCTTCGATGCATAGTCACGAATCGAGTTCGGGCTCATGGCTAGTTTGCACCCCGATTGCTTGCCGACGGTGGACCACTTCTTGAATAGTGGGTAGCTCGGGATTAAGAACGGAAGGAGGATCCCCGAGGTTGGGGATCGGCGGCTCGAGTGCCGCTGATCGGCCTGATCGCGCGGCAGGTCGGCCAACCAGAGGGATCATCTGAGAATTGACAAAAGCCTCATCGAGGATAGATTGACTTCATTGGCAACCTTGGAAAAGACAAAGCCCTCGGGTCTTGCATAAGAGCTCGGGGTCCTTCCGATCTAGAGATTCGTATATCCCCTTGTCACGAAGTGAAGCTCGGCTTGATCGAAAAGCAAACTCATCTTTCTTGGATCACCCCGTGGAAAGGATGTCGATGAATTCCTCTCGAACTCGGAAACATTTCTTAACTTTCTCCCGAACCTTGCCGATCAAAGCTCGGCCTCTTCTCGACTTTACAAAATCGCGACGACCGATCTCAACGCCTTCCTCCCGAGCATGAAAAAGCCCGTCTTTTAGCTCGGCCTTAAGAGTAGCATTCTCTTTATCCAATTCCCCGGATTTTGAGGTCGGAATTAGCAACGAGCGTTCACCCCAAGCTTGTCTTTTAATTCGCGCACTTCCCGGCAACTTGGCCTCTTTGGCCTTCAATTTCTTGTTGTCCTTCTTGAGGTCTCGAGTTCCTTCACCAAGGCGAGGATTGGCAAAGCCTAATCGAGCTCGGGCAATGAGGGCGAATAGCCGCGTGAGCTCGGGCTGATCCTCACAAAAGAATTGACCAGGTCGGCATCGGAAAGCTTGTCTAGAGTGGCCCGGTGGTAAGTAGGCGATGACCACTGGATATCTTGAGCTGCCAACAATGGATTTGTATTCTTGAGGATCGAATTCCCGATCATCCATGTCTGGTTTGGAGTATCGATGGGACTCGTATCAGCTCGCTCACCCGAGATAGTTCCCCCACGAGTCTTCTTGGGAGGAGGGGAGCTCGGTATCGGAGATCCGCGTCGGGAGCCTATTAAGACGGGCCGACTACTAGGATCGAGAACTCGGCTAGAACATCTTCTCGCAGTCGGGTGTGGGTACGAGAGATCGGGACCCGGTGGTAAACCAACGATAGTTCCGTGACCGGGAGGTTGAAGGTCGGGCTAAAGAGCTCACCTTCTTGCGAGCTTCGAACTTGAGGCTACGGGCTCTGACTCGGGATAACATGATGCCCAAAAAAAAAAAAAGAGGAGTTAGAAAAGCGCAAATGAAAAACTAAGTGTTGAAGGAGGAGGTAAGAGTATTACCGATATCACATTCTAAGGAACAACCTCGGGACTTACTCCCGAGTAGTGGAGCAAAGAAGGAGTGATGATTTTGGAAAGATCATATTTTACTGAGAAGCTTGTGAATCAAAGCCTTGTGGAGGTCGAGAGGCCGCCTTTTGGGGTCATGTTTTTGTTGTGGGGGCAAAGACCACACCCATTCTTGAGGAAAAGACCAAGGCTCGGCGAGGTGATGAAAAATACCGATCTTTCCAAAACTTGTTGGAGGTCGGGTACTTCCCTAGGAAGTTGGTCTCGTTTCGGGCGATAATGTAAAATAAGCCTGGGGTAGAAGATTTAACTTGGAATAATGCAAAGAAAAGATCGGTCAAGGATCTATGGACAAAAACTTGGTGATTATTAGGAAACCAAAGAATGATTCTAAAGGAGTTCGGGGTGGCGATTGAGGGGAATTTTGTACATAGAGGATACATCGGAAAAGAAAGAGTTGACGAAACCTAAGTCCCCATCTAACTGACCTACGAAAAAGCTAGACCTTGAGGAGGAGGTCGAAATGGTCTATCTGTATAGCTCGGGAGGGACAATTTAAAAAGTGAGGGAATGCGAGGCATTCTGCGTAAGTTATAAAGGGATTGGGCGTTACAGCTGAATGAATGAAAAATCCGTTGTCCACCTCGGGAGCGCCAACGGATTAGATGCCCTAATTTCTATTGGGAAAGAGTAGAGGATGAGTCGATTCCGTGGCCTCGGGATCGGATAGATCGGATGGTGTTCTCTAAGTTTAGTGTCTAATTCTTCCGACCATCTAACTAGGTCGGTCAAGTGAGGATCGGAATGAGTGGAAGATGAGGTCATTGTTGAAATGGAAAAATAATTGAAAAGAAAAAGAGAGAAAATGTACCTAGGTATTAGGAATCGAGGAAAGAGTGGAGGAACACCGTCGGAGAAGTCAAAATCGCTTTGGGAGGGGAGAGAGATTTTTGCTAAGAAAGTGAAATGGTCCCCCCCTTACCTTGCCCTCTTATAAGTGTAGAAGAAGCGGGAAGATGATCATCGCCCTTGATTTAAATCTTATCCAACGGCTTAGATAGGACCTCGGGAAGAGGAAAGGGCGGCTGTCGGTTGAAAGGGCGTCTTGGTGACATAAATGAGCGGAAATGAAGGGATGGAAAACCCTAATTTAGATCGGGATGAGCATATTTGAAGGAAGAAAACCCCAATTTAGATCGGGATGAGCATATTTGAAGGAAGAAAACCCTAATTTAGATCGGGATGAGCATATTTCGAAGGAAGAAAACCCTAATTTAGATCGGGATGAGCATATTTGAAGGAAGAAAACCTAATTTAGATCGGGATGAGCATATTTTGAGGAAGAAAAATTGATCCCGGATCGGACGTGAATCTTAAGGAAAGAGCACCAATTTAGATCGAGTTGGGAAAATTTGAAGGATGCATATCCTTAAAAGCACATCGATTGGTAAAATTGTGGAGATTGAGACCTCAAATGAAGATCGGGAGAATAAAACGGAGGAGAGGCATTGCACGTGGAGAGGTCGGTATAATGTGTGAAACAATTATGTCCGGTAGACAAATTACTTAGGAACATAATTGGGGGACTGATTGATGGGGGCCTATTTAGGCCGGCCGACCTACGAGGCTTGATGGAAGACTCCGAACTAAGGGTAGCCTTATGGGCCGACCTATTGGCATCGAATCCACTTCCATGAGCCTAATGAAAGAGTCGGGTCTTATTGGGCCGACCGATGGGCTTGGACCTCGATTGGGCTGTTAAGGGCCTACCTCTGACTGATGGGCTTGGACCTCGATTGGGCTTGGAAGTTAAGGGCTCTACCGACGATGGGCTTGGACCTCGATTGGGCCAGTTAAGGGCCTACCGACACGATGAGCTTGGACCTCGATTGGGCTGTTAAGGGCCTACCGACCTAATGGGCTTGGACTCGATTGGGCCAAGATTAAGGGCCTCCGTCGATGGGCTTAACAACCCTATGGCCCAATACGGGCGATTAACCTAGGCATGTGTGTTAATTAGGGTTTAGTGTGGCTTGATGCCTCGCGCAACCCTAATTCCAAAACCTATAAAAGGGCACAAGTAAGATGCGCCCGCGAGTTGGTATGAATATACTTTATTGCACTTTTAATATTTCTTCTCTCTAAACTCGAGCATCGACTTGAGCGTCGGAGTGGGTGCACGGAAATCCCTTCCCGCTCCCCCTTCTAAGTTGTGCTGCGGGTTCTCGGTCGATCGTGTGGCGGAGTGTGGATTATTGGGCGGTGGTATTTTGGGGACCGACCACTAGGGAAAAAAAGATGCACGTGCAATTTCGGACAAGACTTGACAAAGAAAAATAATATCTTAAAACCCTTGATTTAATCACAACCATAATCCTAGGGATTTTAGGAATATTATGAGTTGAGATCATTTATTTCTAGCTAATAAATGGAACATCACTTTATGATTGTGGACACATGTCTAAGCAACAATTAATACCAAAATCAATCTTTGCAATTATGATTAGGTTTGGCTCGGGATGGTTGAAGACATACCATCTCCAACACATGGCCATACCGACAACCTGTTTTATGGTCTGCAAAAGGGTATCTTGGTCATTTTCTATACTCATTACTATATTTTTCGGTTTTATTTCACTTTTTTAAGGAGTGTAAACGAGTCGAATCGAGTCAAACATATAGTTTATGCTTGTTTTAATAATTATCAAGATTCAACAATTGTATTAGACTTTGATTTGATTGTTAGCCGAATCGAACAACATTCAAATTTAATGAATAGATATGAACCGAGACCTATTCTTTCAAAGGCACCCAAGATATGAACCGAAAGACGAGCGCAATCGACAATAAAATGACGGAAGACATGAACGATACTTTGGCACAACCTTTCACAAAAGAGGAGATTAAAGCGGCTCGATGCAAATGCACCCGATCAAAGCTCATTGACCCGATGGTATACCTCTTTTTTCTTCCATAAATTTTGGTCCTTAGTTCAACTCAGGATGTCTTGCATATTGTCTTGGAAATTTTAAATGGTCGTAAAAAGCCCAAAACCATTGAATCACAACTTCATTGTGCTAATCCCAAAGAAAAGAATGCGAGGAACGCGTGGAATCGATTTTCGCCCCATTAGTCTTTGCAATGTGATTTTTAAGCTTATTACCAAAACTATTGCTAATAGACTTAAATTGATCCTTCCGAGTCTCATTTGTCACACACAGACTGCTTTTGTCCCGGGGCAGCTTATCACGGATAATGCCCTCATTGCTTTCGAGATTTTTCATGCTATGAAGTATAGTAAGGCAAAAAAACGAGGAAATTTTGCATTTAAACTCGACATGAGTAAAGCTTATGATCGAGTAGAATGGAATTTTCTCCGGCATGTTATGCTTAAATTGGGTATCAATAATAATTTTGTGGAGCTTATTATGAGATGCGTTTCATCCGTTTCTTTTTTCCATTTTGATTAACGGCCAACCTGGAGATAATTTTACCCCTTCCCGTGGGCTTCGACAAGGAGACCTGTTGTCTCCGTATTTGTTTCTCTTTTGTGCAGAAGCTTTCTCGTCCATGATCCGGAGAGCTGAGGTTAATGGCAATATTCATGGAATCCAGATATGTCGACGAGCACCAAACATCTCACATTTTTTTTTTGTGACGATTATTATTTTTGGTAGAGCAAACGAGCGAAATTGTGGAGACGGGGAGAATTATCCATGATTATGAACGAGCATCGGGGCAAAAAATTAATTTGGAAAAGTCGGAGATTTCGTTTAGCCGAAATATCGAACTACCAAGACAACGGTGGGCGGCCTCTTTGGCGTCAACCTTGTGGCAAAACACGCGATCTATCTCGGCATCCCTACGGTGGTGGGTCGGCCAAAAAGAGGTGTTCCAATCGATGGTTGACGAGTCGGAAAAAACTTAAGCGATGGAAATGCCAATTTTTATCGGGGGCAAAATGGTTTTGATTAAATCGTGCTCGGCTATACCTCGTATATAATGAGTGTTTTTAATCCTCAAACCATTTGTCGAATTGAATTCAATTATTGGTAATTTTGGTGAAGCGAAACGTGAAAGAAACGTATCCATTGGTGCTCCTGGAGTAATCTTACCGCGAAGAACGAGGGCGGATCGATTTTCGCGATTTGGGGTGTTTTAATGAGGCTATGCTTGCAAAACAGAGTTGGCGTCCCGATTCAGAGGATAACTCTTTATTGGCACAATCCCTCCGGGCTAAATATTACCCACATAATAATTTTATTGAAGCAACAATCGGCTATAATCCATCTTACACTTGGAGAAGCATTGTTGCGGGCAGACAAATTATTATGGGGGGCTATCGTTGGAACGTGGGGAATGGGGACTTGGTGAATATATGGAAGGATCCGTGGGTGGCTGACCTCCCAAATTTCCGCATAATCAGTGATCAAAGAACTTGGCCATTGGATATGAAAGTTAGAGATTTAATGGATGAAGAAACTGATGGGTGGAATATTGCTCTACTTAATGAAATGTTCGATTCCAATGAAGTAAGAGCAATTCGGGCAATTCCCTTGACAACAAGCAGACGTTCGGACAAGATTATGTGGCACTATACAAAGAACGGGATGTATAGCGTTAAATCCGGGTATCATGTGGCAAAAAAAATTAAGGAGAACTCGAATAATACATCATCTTATTCTGGTAAAGACGGTAATATTTGGAAATGGGTTTGGCACCGAGAAATACCCCCCAAAAATTAAGCTTTTCCTTTGGAAATGTCTTAAGGGTATCCTCCCGGTGAAAAGTGCGCTTTTACGACGTGGTTTGACGGGTGTTGATACAATTTGTAAAAGGTGCGGCATGCAAGTCAAATCGGATGCTCATGCTCTTCGGGACTGCCCTTGGGTCTCATTTTTTTGGCAGGTAGGACCGTTACAGCTGAATACCAAAATTCATAATGAGGTAGGCTCCCTCGCGGATTGGATCATTTGGGGAGTGGAGAAAATACCCCATGATTCTCATGACATTTTTGTGATGCTTCTCTGGAGTGTTTGGTATGGTCGTAACCTGATGACCTTTCAAAATAAATATGTGGATCAAAATTGGTGTATTGAATTGGCTTGTAAAAAATTAAGTGAACATGCTGCTATGGGTACTGCACGCCATCACATGCCTACCAGGAGAAGAGTTGCTGAGGTTTGGGAACAACCACCACTTGGAAGTTTTAAGATGGTCCCGATGCTTCTATGTGAAAGACCAAGGCACGGGAGTTGGGGCCATAGTGCGAGACCATATGGGAATGCGGTGACGACCATGTCTAGGCGTCTGCCACGGAGGAGCTGGATATCATTGTAATGGAGGCGACGGCATGCAAAGAGGGGATTGTCTTAGCATTAGAAGTCAAAAGTCTTGCGATATTATTATTGAGACGGATAATCTCACATACCGTGCCAATCCCTTACGACCAACTCCATGGATTTCTCTTATGTGGGGAATATCGTTGACGACATTAAGTCGGTTATTTCTAGATTTAATTCTATTTCTTTTGTTTGGGTTAGACGCTCGGGTAATCTTGTTGCGCATATGTTGGCGCGCCATGCTTTCTCATTAGATTTAGCCGAGTCCTGCATTCGAGAAAATTTTCTCAAAGACATTGTGATCTATAATATTATCGCTTTCATTCTCAAAAAAAAACTTTAATGAATAGAATACGAATCAAATTCGACTAATATTTTTACTAATAAAATTGAGCTTGTAACTTTAGATTTGATCGTAAAATTATATTCGAGCTTGATCCATTATGTTTAATCAGTCGAGTGCGCTCAAATGGAATTTTAACAGTCAATAAACTCAAACAACTTTTAGTTATCGAATCAAGTATTGAGTACTTGGATTTATTTTTCAGCAGCTTCCACATAGAAAATGACAAAATTTAAAAAGAAAAGTGATAAGGGCAAAATATGGTCTGGGCCGACCTGACAGGGCTCATAGCACTGGGCCGATCTGTTAAGGCTCATAAGCATTTGGCCGACCTATTAAGCCCATAAACATTGGGCTGAAATGATGAAGCCTATTGTATGGAGTCGACCTGTTAAGGCCTGAACACGACTGATTTGGTATGGTCCAGCTCATCGGGTCGACTGTGTAAAGCTAGTGCATTGGGCGACTTGTGTAAGGCTCGTTGTAAGGGGCCGATTTGTCGTTTCTTGCACATTTAAAACGGTATGTTGCTGATTCGTTGTATTCTAAGAGGAAAGAGAGGTGTAGCTGTGAGAGCTCGGTTCGTCCCAAAGGTACATGGGGCTCGAGATGCCTTGAGACTTTTAGGCGGTCGAATATTAATACATGGACCCGACGTCCTCGGTTAGTTCCTGGAGGTGGTCTTTAAGGGCGTAAAATTAGGGTTTTAGGAGATCCGATCCTAACCTAATGATGACTCGACACCAAATCGTAATGGAATCCCGAATTTTACGGAAACTCTAATCCTAGCTAAGGTATAAAAGCCTGCCGAGGTTCATTCTAAACCTAATCTCATTTTCTTTGTTACATTGTTTTTCTCTCTCTTGCCTTTTGTTTCTCTTCCAAGTCACCGACTTAAGCATCGGAGAGGGTCGCTTTTAGGAGCCCCCTCCGGCCCCCTTGTGCGGGTTTCACGAAGGAGTTGACTTGGAAGGACGATCGGCGAGAGGAAGATGTTTTTGGAGCAAAACCAAGTGGCGCTATTTGTAGGAAAATTGATCTCGAATCGTGCGCCATTGGGAGACACTGCAGGCGGAGTTACGCAAGAAGGCACTAGGCCTCCACTCCTCCGCCACCTACGGCGGAGGCGGAGGTTAGCCGTTTCAAGAGGTGAGTGGAGGGACAGACACCCATGTCGATGGAAAGCGTTGATTTGGGCCCAATGTTCTTTGAACAATTAGGTGGTTTCATCACTAGGGCCATTGAGCAAACGGTGGAAAGGCGGCGGGGAGATGCTTCCGCCACCAACTCCACCTGGGTCCCCCTCATATGGTCCCTCCTCCTCGGTGGTCCCTCCTCCCGGGGTCCCCGGAGGGTCGGGAAGAGAGGAGGTCGGAGGCTGCGGTGGCGAGAAGAGGTGCATTCGTCGAGCGAGCCCACATCAACGAAGGATCGGGATTGGTGCGGCGGATGGATGACCTCCATCGTGAGGTAAGGGATATTCGTCGGAGGGTGGTAGGAGCGCGCGGGAGCGGCCTCGGTCCCGAGTGTGGAGGAACTCCTTTTTGGATGAAGTAATGGCGGATGAGCTCCCGGCCTCTACCGAGCTCGAGTTTTGAATACGATGGTACCACGGACCCGTGGGATCACCTCTGTCGTTTCGAGAATCTTTGCTTTGCTACACAAGTTCACGAGATGGCGTGATGTGTAGAGTTTTCCTCGACTTTGACGAAATCATTCGGCAAAGAATGGTTTAGTCGGCTCGCCCTGGCTCTATTAGAAATTTTGATGATTTCGATTCGGCATTTCTTAATCGATTCACGAGTTGCCGTAAGTACCAGCGCCCTGACTTTGTTCGGCATCAAGCGAGAGGAAGGGGAAGGACTTAGGAGCTACATACGAGAGGTTCACCTAAGTTGGGAGATGCCTCGCTAGTCCAGGAGATTTTGGCTAATGCCTAGCTCGGGGCCGAAAGATGGGGAGTTTTTAAGTCTTTGGTGATAGAGCGGCTAAGACTTTTGACGGGTGATTAGCTCGGTGAGAGTATATCAACCTGGAGGAGGCGAGGAAAATGAAGAGGGAGAAGAAGAGAAAAGAAGGCCCTTCTTCAGGTTTATCGGCGGCGGGCAAAATGGTTTATTTCGCGCCTCGCGAGAGAGGAGTTGCCACTTCTTCAAGGTGTTGAGGAAGGCCCAAAAGTTTGTTTGGGATGAGGATCACGAGAACTTTCAAGGATTTGAAAAATTATTTGGCCGATCTGTCACTATTAACTAAACCATTCGGAGAGCCTTTGTACTGCCCTTTTGGTGGGAGAACAAGGGGTCAATCGACCACGATCTGATTAGGGAGGAGAGATCGGTCCAAAGGCCGGTATATTATGTCGATAAAGTATTGAGAACGCCGCTGCGATATCATCGGAGATCGAGAAGGCATGTTTGGCCTTGGTGATGACTGCCACGGAGGCTTCGACCGCATTTTATCTCCGCCTGAGTAATCGTCAGAACTAATCTTCCATTGAGAAATGTGATGAGCAAGCCCGAGATAAGCGAGAGGTTAGTAAAGTGGGCTATTTAATTGAGCGAGTACGATATTGAGTTCGAAAACGGTCGGCCATTAAAGCTCGGGCTTTGGCGATTTTGTTCAAGAATCGATAAGGGATAACAATGGAGAAGGAGCTTGGGTGATTTATGTGGATGGTTCAAGATGGAAGCTCGAGGTACGTGTCTTTGGTATTGTCTTAATCGGTACAAGGGATCGATAATGATTTTCTTTGTGAGGTTGGAGTTCAAGTTGTCTAATAATGAGGCGGAGTATGAAGCATTCATCGAGAGGATGCAAATGACCATTGAGATGGGGGCTACTATAATGGTTGTTTACATGGATTCTCGGCTCGTCCATAAGCAAGTTCTTGGAGAGTTTGAGGTTAGGGAGGAAAGGATGAAGAAGTATGTTGAGGCATACCGAGCTTTAGAAGGAAAAGTGAAAGAGATCAAGATCTGTCGAGGTCCCGGGGCGAAGAATGGTCGAGTGGATTTTTAGCAAAGATGGCCGATTCGGCCTTGGAGAATCAAGCTAAGCAAATCACACTTTTGATTGCAAAAGAAAGCATCTTGGGTATGGAGATTGGAGAGATCGAGGAGAAAAAGGATTAGAGGTCGGCTATCATGACCACTTGAAAGAGAGAGTCTGGTGGGTAGGCGTGAAGCGGCTCGGCTAAAAATTCGAGCGACACGTTTTTGCATTATTGGAGACAAGTCATATAAGAGGGGCTTCTCCATGCCCTTGCCGAGGTGTTTGGTGAGAAGAGGGTGCGTATGTACTAAGAGAGATGCATGAAGGGTGTTGCGAAATCATATGGGAGCAAGGATTTTGATGAAAAAGTCTTGGGCGAGGATATTTTTGGCCTTACTTGAAAGAGGAAGCGAGAAGGCTGGTGAAAGCATGTGAAAATGTCGAGTTCATGCACCTTTGGTACATCGGCCGGCGGAGGAGCTCATGACTATGAGCTTGGCATGTCCATTTTCAAAATGGGGGATTGACATTTTTAGTCCTTTTCCTCCGACTTGGTCGGAGAAATTCTTGATTGTGGCAATTGATTATTTTAGCAAGTGGTGGAAACAAAGCCCCTTGCTAAGATAAATGAGGATCATGATGAAATTTATCCTGAACGCAGAACATAGTGTGTCGATATGGAACACCTCGGATCTTGATATCGATAACGGAACGCATTTGGCGGGGGCCGAGGATCCGAGCTTGGTGTGAGTTGAAGATTAAGCAAAATTTCACGTCGGTGGCCCATCCACAAGCGAATGAGCGGTGGAGGTGACCAATAGAATCCTTGTCAAGGATCAAAGCTCGGCTTGAGAAAGCGGGGGAATGTGGGTTCGGGAGCTCGGTTCGGTCTTATGGGCTTATCGAACTAATCCAAAGAAAGTAATGAGTGAGACCCCATTCAGCCTAGTATATGGAATGGACGCCGTGATACGGCGGAGATCGACGATGGAAACTCATCGGGTTCAAAATTTTGATGAAAATGCTAATGAGATGATGGTTCGGAGGCGCCGGATACCATTAATGAGAAAAGAGAAATGACATTCTTGTAGATGGAACGAGCGAGGAAGGATCAAGGCACCCTATGATAAGAAGGTGAAGAAGAGAGGGCCTTCCGTGCTCGGGGACTTAGTCTTTGAGAAGGTCGGATGCTAGCAAGAATAAGGGAAGTTGGATGCAAATCGGGAAGGACCACTTCGGGTGGTTAAGGTCTTTGCGGGGAGTGCATATGAGGGGAGGAACTTGATGGGCGGAAGCTTCCGGAGCATAGAACATTGTAACTTGAAGAAATATCATTCCTAGAATAGAGGAATATCTTATGTAATGAAATTACTCGTTTTGAATGAAATGATCAGCTTCCCTGAATTATGAGTTCGGAAAATGGAATTAATAAAGATTGACAAGTATTTGGAGCTCAGCTCGAGCTAGTCTCCAAATACTTGGGGCCACGAGGCCGTGCAAGGAGCTCGGCTCGAGCCAGCTTCCTTTGAAGAATTCGACAAGTATTTGGAGCTCAACTCGAGCTAGTCTCCAAATACTTGGGGCCACGAGCCATGCAAGAAGCTCGGCTCGAGCCGCACTCCCTTCGAAGAAATGGACAAGTATTTGGAGCTCGGCTGAGCTAGTCTCAAATACTTGGGGCCACGAGGCCATGCAGTTAAGCTCGGCTCGAGCCGGCTCCCTTCGAAGAAATGGACAAGTATTTGGAGCTTAGCTCGAGCTAGTCTCCAAATACTGGGGCCACGAGGCCATGCAAGGAGCTCGCGAGCCACTCCTGAAAAATCGACAAGTATTTGGAGCTCTTGGGGTGTTGAAGAATTTGGTATTCTTCAAGATTGAAGATTGTGGTGATCTTCAAAGGTGTCGTTGAAGGAAGATTGTGGTAATCTTCAAAGGGAGATTGTGGTAATCTCCAAAGGTGGTGTTGTTGAAGAGTGTGGTGCTCTTGAAAGGTGTTGTAAGTTGAATTTGTATTAATTTTTGGTAATTAATAAAATTCTTTTTCTTTTTTGAAATCCATCCCTGGATATCTTTGGGGGTAGAGGATTAGGCCCAGGTGGGTTGAACCTCTATAAATCGACGTGTGTTGTTTACATTCCGCACCTTTATTATCAGTCTTTGAGCATTTGGTTTGAAAAGAGGGTAGAATCGAAAAGATGGAGATAATCTATTCACCCCTAGATTATTGTAGCCGCTTGACTTACGTGTTCTGGAGACCGATCTTTGGGGTTATGCTTACGTTGGGAGAAGGCTCCAAGTCCAGAATGGGAAATCCCCAAGCTCGGGAGAAGAAATGAAAAATACTTATCCTTCCGAGAATTTATTGGAGGAGGGATACCTACTCAAAAATTGAGCGTCACCTCGGGAGGTGATATAGAAGAGACCCTTGGTGGTCGAGCTCTTCACTTGAAACAAGGCAAAAATAGTTCGAGAGTGTAGGTCCCAAGGGGTGTAAGTGTAAGGTTTAGAAGGGGTTGAATAAACCTTACCAAATTTTCGATTTAGTCCTTTTAAATCTACGAAAGTTGATATCATGGGTCAGATTGTGTCCTTGATGGACAAATAACTTAGTCACCAAGAGAGTTAATCACTCAACAAACTCAATGAGATGTTGATGGAGTAACTTACCGTTAGCTCTAAATTAACTCGATGTGGTTTTGTTTTGTTGGAAGACTTAACACCCTTAAGTTTGATTAAGTAAGAGTTTAGTACTTGGTTTAGTACTTATAATTTATCAAGTGGATAGCAAATTTATCGTGAGATATAAGCGATTAAAATTGCAAGAATTAAAGTGTCTTTGAAATGTAAATGACACAATGAAATTTTTATAGAGTTCGAAGATGGGGTAATTCTTCTACTCCTCTCTTCTCCAACTCCTGGAGGAATCCACTAAGTAATGACTGGTTTACAAGTGGTAGAATCCGGATACAAGTCTTGATCACACAAACGACTTGATCCTTTGGGACTCGATCTGAGACGCCTTGATCACTCGGTGGCTTCTCGTACGACTCGAACCTTCCACGTAGCGCAGCCTTGCTACTGACTCTCACTTGCTCAAGCTCTTTGGATTTGATCACGAAGCCCTCCAAAAGCTTAAGACTTGGCTCAACCTTGAACCTTCCTACAATCCTTCCCGGAATGTAGACCCCTTGTTTCAGTATTTTCCTCTTCAACCGATTGAAGTTATCTTTCCTTCACAGTGAGTGTTGGATTGATGTTCTTCGTAATGTAGGCTTGAGGATTGAGAATATTTGATTTTTCTAATATGCTTGTATATCTCACATATGTGTCATCTATATATCACTTCTTTCTCAAACAAACTCCTCGGCGCTTTTATAGTGAACTTTCAAAAATTTGCCCGTTGAAGAGATAGGCTTATTTTTTGAAAGTCACTTGCCGATCGTTGGCTTGTCTTGTTGCGATTCTTGGAATTGCCATTTCCTCGTATGAATTGTTCTTTCACCTTTTCGAGTTCGACACGGTGTAGTGCTTCCCATTGTTCATTCCTTTTGCACGCTTGGGGTGAGCACTCAGAAAGGTGGTATGGAGATATTACTTGTTTAAGTAATTCTCTTGATTTCTATGCAACGGATCTTTTCTGATTATCTCGACTTGACCGCATTTCCTTGCTTTCCTCGGGTGACTTAGAGTCGAACTTCCAATCATGGATGACTCTTCATCACTTCAACTCGAGACTTGGCTTTTCTTGAGTTGACTTGACCGATGCTCCACCAGCTGCATCTCAGCTGCTTCTTGATAGAGTTCCCATCTACTCTTCTTTGCCATACTCAATTTGTTTCGCACGAGTCTTCCTTCAAGTCTTGATTGTCTTTTTGCATGTTAGAGGCGTAGTGACTTAACTCAAGCAGCGACTCAATTCATTACAATGCATTTTACAACAAGAATTGGGGTGCCAACTTTCTATTCTAAGTTTTACATGGCATTCATCAAAATCTAAACAATAAAATTCCTAACAATTTCCCTTTTGATGATGCCAAAACTTAAACCATACAAAAATGCAAATAACAAAGATACATACAGATAGTGTATTAACATAGAATGTATGCGCGAGAATCAATCTTTTTATTGATCATATCATTCTTGTTCTTAACAAATCATTTACAAGATGTATCGTAGTATATAATTGTCTTCACAAAAAAAAAGAATTTATAGCTTTATTACTGAGAAGACTTACATTGTATGTATTTACATAATAAAATACGAAGGGTTGGACGAGCAACAATACTTCATCTCCTTTTTGTCTCACCTTCTTTCATCTTGTTCAAATCTCTTCTTCTTCTTCTCTTCTTCTCCTCGTCAGTCATTGCCTTCTTTTCTTTTCATATGCCTTCTGGCGGCTTCATCTTTTCTTATTCTTTCTGTCTCTCTCTGTCATAGCCGAGTTTGTCTCTTGTTTTATTCTTCTATTCTTTTTGCATACTCGGCGTTAGTTTTAGCCACTTTCAAATTTGCCACTTGGTCAAGCCCAACCATAGATCCCTCCTTTCTTTTCCTGGATCTCATTGATTCAATATTCTTGGGGCGAGGCCTGAGTGTGAAAACTTCTTCCTCCCTCTCTTCTTCCTCTACCTCTGGCGTATCTTGTCTTTGGGGTCTTCTTCTTTCCCAGGTGAGTGACCGGCAGAGTGGTGCTCGGAAGTCTCTTGCTAGAAGCTTTCACATAATGTGAGACCATTTTTCCAGTACAAGTCCCAAGCTTGGGCAGCCGTGACATATTTGCAAAGTATCCTTCAAATTTGAGCGTTTTGAATTCGTCAATCGATCGCGGCTCTGTCCCGACATACGAAATGGCATAAGTGTCTCCTCTCTTTGGAATGCCTCCATGTTAACTTTTCAAGATGTTCATAACTCGGCATCCATTCTTCCTTCCACTTCCTTCATCCTTGCTTCAATTGTTTTTCTCTTCTCGGCCCGTAGATCAAACAGTGTTTGGAGTGGCGAGTCACGGGAGTTTGCCGCTTATAATGTCACCAGGAGGACCCCGTTGAGGGGTTTGTGCAATCATCAAGGTCATATCTTTTGATCCTTCCCCCTCAAAGATTTTCCTTTCTTTTGTTTCAAAAATTTCTCGGTGATTTTCCTTCTCATTTTGCTCCCTTCTTTTCTTGATTTTCTTTGCTTTAAGGGTATTCCTCTTCCCCCTTTTTGGCATCATCAAAGGATAGAGGAACCCCAGTAACATCTTTGGCAAGCATGAAGTCGAAACACTGGATAGTCGAGTTTTTCTTCAAGTCCTGCGTTGAAAAAGCGTGAATTGGGATCGAGTAGCGTTGGACTCTGCGAAATCGGCTTCATCTCGACCATGAAAAGCGCTGAATTTTCTAGTCATGTGTTCTTCCAAACGTCGTAGATCATTTGTAATGCTCGCACGTGAGCTTTATCTCGGTATGAGCTTCGTGCATGTGCTCAATATGTTCTCTACGACCGTTTTTGCATCAGCATTTTCAGCTCTCCACACTAGCGACTTGTTGAACAATGTCCTCAAGTATCTCACTTGTTCCACACGCATTGTTTCTTCTTTGTTGCCACCATTCCCCGATTCGGATACATTGTCCTCTCAAGTGGCCGTAAGGGTGGCATCTCTGTTGTCGATCGCATATCCAAAGAGGCTGATGCCTCCATCCGTTCAACCTCGTAAATAGTGCCTTGAACACTTCTCGAACTTCACCGATTCTTTTGCAACCGATGGCCATGCAATAAAATCATAATCACCGAACAATGGTGTCGATGGAAGAACGAGGATTAGTTTTGTGATAGCGTGCTTATTCGTTTCGACTCTTAGTGGGTTACGTATCTCCAGTGAAAAAGGAAAGATTCTACAAAAGATTCATCACCGCCAATTGGGATGCATTCGATGATGAGCGGTGCGCGTGAAATTCTTTTGGGAATCGATCTCGTTCAGCCTTTGAGGAGCAGCAATGGTCTCTTGTCTGTACCGGGTTTTATTATCAGCCGGCCAACTTCGTTTGAGCCTCATTTTGCCTTAACACTTTCGTTGGTCTCAGTGATTTTTCCATTTGATGAAAGTGTCCTCGGCCTATCGGAAGCGTCATCGGACGATGATAGAGATTTCCATTGGTGGCTCATCATCAAAGTTAAAAGTTTGTGTGAGTAGTGCTTGGGATCGTTTGCTCGTGCTTGGAACATCCACAAGTGAGTCTTTTGGTTTGTCATGGGGATGACTCGGCTTTTCCTTTTCGCTTCACGATCCCCGAGAAAAGTGACATCGGGATTGTCTTGCCGGAATCATGAAGACGCTTATCTCCTTCTCGGATGGGTCGATGATGGCGGGAGGATGTTATTCTACATCGCCTTCTTTACCCGGGAAGTCTCAACCTCCCGTGAGCCCATTACCTCCGGCGGTCTCTCTTTTCGGCGAGGCACTAGTCCTCCCTGCGACAATGTCACTGCCTTAGGGTCTTCTCTGATGGCATCCATTGGAGTCTCAACCCCATGGATTGCACTTTCATCGCCCGCAGTGTTAACTCGGTATTCCTTCGTACCGAATCGCATCAGCGGCGTCATTATTAAATTTTGGCACCTCGGTGGCGATCTCAAGCTGGCTCCGAGCTTAATTGATAACAACTTGTTGTTCTCTTGTGTTTTGTATTTTCTCTCTTCGCCTCCCCTTGATTCGTTGTGGAGTCATCTGCGCATCCTCCCACCTTGCTGCGGTGGAGGAGGTTCACTCACCGGCGCACCAAGCGGGTGACTTGTAATGGGGTCACTCGTCTCCAAACTCCCGGTTTTGATTGATTGTTCACTGATTTAGGGTAGGTGGTAGCACACCTTCAATAGGGGTTAGCTCGGCCAGGGTCCCCAGCTTCCCGGTTTCATCGCCATCTCCTCCTTATCGCTTTCTTCTCAGTGAACTGGGAAGTGAGTAGCGGCAACAACAGATGTTCTTACGAACCGCTCCCATTGGATCAATTTCGGTTTGTGTTGGAGGACTCTTACGGTCCCTCCATTAATCTTTGCTCGCGTGAAGGATTCTTGATTAGTGCAATGCTTGTTGCATTTGCAACTCTTCCGTGGCGGCGGACATTCTGCGGATCCTCATCACCGTCGGAGACATCAAGGAGAGGGATGTGTGTGTTACGTCGGGAGATAGAAGGCGGATGCTTGCGCTTCTCCGTGCACAACTTCCCTCGACTTGCTTTTCTCTCTCTCCTTTTCCTTGTAACTCAGGGATGTCCTGAGTTGTCTTCATCGAAGTCTTTGAGGCACGATTTTAGTCCAAGGAAATTTAGCAGATTCACTCTTCTTCTTCTATAAACTCGGGCCGTTGGAACTGTTCCCTTGACTTACTCAACTTCCATTTACCACTCACGCATGACGATTTTGGATGTCTCGGGTAAGGTGGAGATAGGATCATTACATCACTATCCGCTCTACCGTTCTTTTCAGGTCTTGTGTGAACTCAGTTGTGTCTTGAATTTCTTTCTGTCGCCTTGACGACTTGGTCATTTTCATCAACTACATGCGGAGACTCTGCTTCTCCCATTGGTCTCTCCCGTATTTCGCTGTTGCATGAACTGACTTCGGCTGGTTTCTCCCAGTCCTGACCGCTTGATGATTCTTCTTCGTCTCTAGTTTGTACAGAGGGATTTAAGTTGAGGCAGTGTCCTCTACCGAGTCTTGGCGGGGGGCGATCTTCAGTGTCTTTTAGGAAGCGGGGCCGTCGTGGCTTCTCGGTTCTCTCTTCTTGACGATCGGAGAAAGGTATTTGTGAGTCCTTCTCGACCATTGCTAACGCGGGAGGGCTGCAGGCACGGGCCGTGGGCGGGTGACTCTAGCTGCGGGAGGCGGGGAGCATGTTTAGTTTCTTTCTTTGCGGCGGCTGATCTTCTTAGTAGGCTGGGGCGACTCTCTTTGCTGGGTGGAGAGAAAGCATTTGTATCTTCGAAGGTCACCGATTCCCCCTCACCGGTGTCGGCTCTCTTGGCGTAGCTCTCTCCTTCATGCGCCGAGAGGTTTGCTCGAACATCCTCTTGTTAACATGGAATGCCTTCCCATCTAAGAGGGACTCCTTTCACCCAATAGCCGGCCAATCACTAGGCCATATCCAGGATCCTCCAAATGAGCCATCTTCTTTGAAAGGACTTGTTCCCACGTTACGCAGAGTACTGCTGTAGAACAAAGGCTTCGGCCATTTATCTTCTTTTTCTTCGATGATTGGCGGCCCATTACAATCGGCTTTGCCTTTGGCCGATTGGTCAGCTTAAAATTTGATGTCGTCATTTTGGCAACTATGTCCAACAACTTGTGATAATCCTCCTTGGCAAATCTAACTTGTTTCTTGTCGTATATTATTTTATCGGCGAAGTCGGACTTGGCTATTTTCTTTCGGCGTCGGCCAAGTTTACATCGGCTTTTTAATCTCGAGATGCTCCTTACCGGTAATGAGCAATGTTGACCAAAATCCACCCAGCGCGATAGTCCCGCTTTGCGTGAATGATGACTTGATTTGCTTCATCGTGAATCTCGGCATTCACGTAGAATCGTGCGACCTCCTCCCACATAGGTCATCGGATATTCTAATGTTAAAACGGTTTTTATTCGGGCGTTTCCAACTTCTCGATTTTCTTCACTAGGGTGTCGTGGGACCCTTTTTCATCATTCCACAAAATCACCGTAGGCGGTGTGGATTTGCTTTCCTAACTTGGTAAAGTCATAAGTTGGTGCCATTTCTCGGGATTATTTCAAGGAAAACTCGGAGAAATGATTTGAAGATTGATAGGGTTTGAAAGTATTTTTTTCTGCTGAAAGAGAAAGAGATGAACAGTTTTTAGAAGTGTGAGAGAAAGCTGAGGGCGAAAATGGTTAAATATGGTTTTATGAAAGGGCGTGTAGGTGGTTTTTTGAATTGTGATCTAAATCGTAACGGCTTGATTTCGCGCCTTATTGAGCATTTCATGTCTCAAGTATTTAATGCGTGACATTTATATCCAACCATAAGCAATTGTGCGGCTTTATGCGCACATCATCATTATATCGACGTGTTCCTTAAAACATTCCCGCTTAGTTAAAACGATGTTGCGTTTTTGTCACTTTGCTCATAAGTTATTCGGCTTATCTCTTAGGCTGATTTAACTCTACTTTTCACGTTTCTCTTAGTGACTCGAATATCACCGACTCGGAATGTTTGGGTTACTTTCCTTTTTTCAAACCATCAGTCTTGGCACCTGGTTCGTGTCACCATTTCATTAACCCTAACTCATGCTTGAGTTCTTCAAATCTTGACTCACATAATGGTTTTGTGAAGATGTCATTAGTTGTTTATTAGTTGAAATATATTCGGGGATGATATCTTCTTTTTCAACATGATCTCTTATGAAGTGATATCCTGACATCAATATGCTTTGTTCGAATGCAATACGGATTTTGAAGTAATTGCAATTGCGAAACGTGGTTATCACACATGATTGAATTTCTTTCTCAATTCATAGTCTCTTTCACCGCTTTGTCTCGTCTATAGGACTTGAGCTAAATGTTTGCCCGCACCCATGATTCTCGCCTTAGTCAGAGGTGGTATTGAGTTTCTTCTTCTTGCTAAACCGAAATCGACACGTTCAAGATTTTCGACATGTGCCTCAAGTGTTTCTTCCTGTCAACTCGTGATCAGCATAGTCGGAATCAATAGCTAATTAGCTTGAATCCACCTTCGGATACCATAGGCCTCATTTTCTCGCTTCCTTTCCAAGATCTCTAATACTCTCTTGCATTTGTCATTATATGGCTTTCTTTTTGGAGCGATTGAAATCTTGCACATCACCTGACAAAAGCGATATACGCTCTTTCTTGTGAATAGAGCAGTTGATCCAATAAGTGCTCTCAGATCTTGTCTGATCTTTACAGTTGCCATCCGCATCCATGTCCATTTTGGGATGACGTGTTCATTGGTATTTTCACAAGACTCTCTTCTCTTCCATACCAAATTTTTCATTAAATCTCTGGTGTATTTTGTCCGACTTATGAAGGTTCCATCCTTGTTTGTTTCATTGGAGTCGAGGAAGAATGTCAGCTTCTCCCATCATGCTCATTTCAAATTTACTTTGCATGAGGTTTGAAAACTTTTCACACTCTTTGTGTTGTGGATCCAAAGATGACGTCATCAACATATATTTGAACAAGTAGAATACTCTTCTTAGCATGTGAATTTCAAAGTGTTATATCTACTTTTCCTTTGTGAATCCATTTTCAGTTAGGAATTGTGACAAGGTATCATACCATACCTCGGTGCTGCCCAAATCCATACAGCACTAGCTTTCGAAGTTTGTACAGATACACTTATCTCGAGTGTTCGATTCAAATCCTCGGAGGTTGTTGACATACACTTCTTCTTCCTGATAAACCATTTAGGAATGCACTTTTTACATCCATCCGATATACAATGAAATTCTTGTGAGTCATGCATAGGCAAGAAACATCCTTATAGCTTCCAATCTTGCTCTAAGGGGCAAATGTTTCATCAAAATCTATCCCTTCTTCGCAATATCCTTTTGGCTACTAAGCCTTCGCTTTGTTTTAGCACCACAGAACCTTCCCTCGTTCATCTTATTTCCTTCAACACCCATTTGGTTCGATAACATTTTGATGTATGGGTCTTTGCACTAATTCCCATACTTTATTTCTCTCAAACCGATTGACTCTTATAGCATGAAACAAGATCCAGTGTGTCGTCAATGCTCGTGAGACCACATCTTTGGGCTGTTTGCAGATATGAAGCATGTGAACATAGCTTTGTTAGTCTTTGGATCTTGTTTTCACACCTACTTTATGTCTCCAATGACAAGTTCTCAAAGTGGATGGTCTTGCGCCATCTTACATCGTGTTGGGTGTAAGTTAGGATTCAGATTGATCGACTTGCGGCCCAGGTCACTCATTAATTCTCTCGTAGTCAACATTACCAATTTTCCAAATTTTTGAGATTGACTATCATCTTCTTCCTCAATTGATAATTCCAAGCTTCGACTTCAAAGATCTTACAGGACTCTTGGTTGGATGATTAAATTATCATCGACTTCTTCAATGTCTTCTCCATTTACATTTGCTCATCAAATACTACATGAACGGATTCCTCCGTAACCATAGTTAACTTTGTTGGTATCCTCGTAGGCTTTGCTTTGTTGAGTATCCTAAGAAGATACCTTCATCGACTTTTGCATCAAAAGCCTTTGGTTATCTTTGCCCGTTGTTGTGGATAGGCATTTACATCCAAATATTCAAATACGAAAGCGTTTGGTTTTAACTTCCGATCCCAGGATCTCATGGAGTCTTTGCTATCCGCTATTTATCATACATCTGTTTGGGTGTAGCAAGTCAAAGTGTGATTGCTTCAAATAAAATCTTTTAATAACCTGCTTGACTAACATGGTCATAACTGCTTCTTTCGAGAGTTGCGTTTCTTTCTTTACGCAACTCCCCGTTCTACTGTGGAGTCCTTTGCCGCTGATAGTTAAGCGACAATACCATTCTCACTGCTAACACATGAAATTATTCCATCGACAAACCTCGATTCCTCTATCGATCTTATTTTGATAATGGTTTGACTCTTCTCGTTTTGAATCCTCTTCATCACCGTGGTAGTTTTGTAAGTTTCTTCTTCGCATACTTAATATCGTCCGTATATCTTGAATAGTCATCTACACCACCAAGTGTATTCTTTCCACTTGTGTTGGCTAGTTCCACCAGGGCCAAATAGATCCATATGAAGCGATGTAATATTCTTGTTGAGGATGGGCATGTCTTTTAACTTCAATGACGATTTGATTTGCTTTCCCTTCTCGATACGCATCACATATACTTCTCTCTTTCTTGTATACCGAGTCCCAAGTCCTTCTACAAGACGACTTCACACCTTGTTAATTGTTTTGAAATTGTGTGACTCACTGTGTTGTCAGCCTAACTTGATTCACCGCTGCTTGCTAAGAGATTGTGCATCGGGTGTCATGCACTTGACCAATCCACTACATACATATTTTGCCTTACATCCTTGCAAAGACAACCCATTTGATTCAATAGATTGACTTGGCATATTCCCATGTTGAATCCAACGTTGTAACTCCTTGTCACGTAGTCGACCGATGCTTAAGAAAGCTAAATGAGTCCTTCAACATACGTAACGCCCTGTGATTTCTAATCCATTCCTCACGGGTTCCAATGCCTCTTATTTCACCAGAGCTTCATTTCCTCCAAATATGACTTTTCCTCCTTTAACTTCCTTGAATTTTGATGATTTTTCTTTGCTTTCCCCGCCGTGTGTCCTGGAACAACCACTATCAATGTACCAGTTCGCACTCCGCTTGTTCCTTGAACCCGCAATCAAGGAAATTAGTTTTGTGCACCCATACTTGTTCCGTCCCGAGGGGTTAGAATTGTGTGATGATCCAACCAACTTATAGCCAAACGATTCGACTCCTGGCGGGTTGTCATCTATCGCTGTCATAATCATAATTAATTCGCAAATTGCTTCTGGGGATTCTGAGGTTCATACAAACCGCTGCCTTCATTCTGTTTGGTCAAGACATGCGGTTTTCTTAGCAATTGCCTTCTGGCAATTGTGGTGACTTTGGAGTGTGATGCTTAGGTGCATAGTGTCAAGGAAAGCTCTATACTTTGAAACGTCTTATTTGTGCCTCTCGTCTTTTCCATTTGGGCCTATTCATGTTTACGCCGATAGTTCACATTATTCCAACCGCCTCGCTTCGATATTTTCTACCATTCCCATCATATGTATTTCTTTGGCGGATTTTCCGGGGTTTTTGGTAGCTCGCTTCCTTTTTACAGTATTCTCGTTAGAGCTCACTGGTGACTCCGCCAATCTCTTCTCACCACTGTCTTTCAAAAGACACCCAATCGGTCAGTTTTCCTTCCTTTCAGAAATCAGCGCTTTGCTTCATATCAGGTTGAGTGAACGTGTGCAACATTTAGAGTTTGATTTTTCGGGACTCTTCATGACTTGAAGATCCTTTTTCCAAAATTACTGAGAGTTCGATATAGCACAAAGAGGAATTAAATCCTAAGCCCGTCTTGTCTCCATTCTCTTTGACTCATGATAAGATCATCCACCCATTTAGACGCCAGCTGAATTATGGTAAAGAACATTTGTGTCATTCTCCCTCTTTCTATGCTAGCAACAATTTCTGCTTACTAATTTAGCATTTCACTTTTAAACTTCATTCCCATCACTATTCGACTTAGAGACTACCTCCCAACACCAGCCTTCGACTTTCGGAGTGTTCGCTTTCCTCATTCAATGTTGCAGCGTAGGATTTGAATGAACAAAATCTTTCATCATTTTACTTAAACTAATCATAAAGACTGAGCCCGGTGACGGTTAAAAGCGGTTGCTACCACTAATACTAGCGCCCTGGTTTGTCGAGTTAGATAAAGACTCTCATCTTCTTTGAT
>CM071930.1:1357362-1604953 GCA_016081115.2 Rehmannia glutinosa | reverse complement strand
AAATATATCTTCAATCATCTATAGAGACGAATGACCAATTTATCAGAACGCAGTCAGTATTTGAGGTTTTGTTGCCGCCAAAGAAGAGTTGTCTAATACGTGCGATCTTTTTTTTAACGTCAAGCAAACCATGAAAAAATGTTCACTTTTGAATATTGGGAAGAAGAACTACACAATGTGTAACAAAAATGTTAGGTTCATGGACAAAAAAAAAAATTAAACCTCACCATATCATACATACCAACTGGATCTCCTCCCTCCGCCGCTACTGGAATCGCTAAACTCGGCGTCGAAGCTTTACATTTGAATGTCTTAACCATTTCACTCAGAATCGGTAGCATTGTTGGGCATTGCAATTGTGAATGTACGCAATAAAAATATGATTAAATTAGAAGTAATTAACCACTTTGTGCAAGCAACGCGTTTAATGCATACATAAGCATTGTTTCTGTAGAACAAGCAATCTATTATACATAAAGAAATAATGGGACGAATAGCAATAAGCATAATGCATAACATTAATAAGCATAATTCAAACCCAACTTAAGCAAATTTATAATCCATGAATTCACGTAAACACTAAAGCATAATGGAAAGCATTCGGAAGCATATTGTGATATATCCATAAGCATAATCTACAAAAACAAAGCATAATAATGGATACTACTAACAAAAAGCATATAAACCTACCAAAACTCATGCATCACAAAATTATCTACCAATAAATGCGGGTGAAACATACAAATGGGATATGTCGTGGCAAAAGAATCTACAGCGGAGAACTATCCCTCAATGATTCCTTGCGATTCAGGATAAACGACGGTATCCACAATAGCCCCGACGCATCGTCCGCCCTTCAAAGTCTCCATATCTTGTCTTGTTATATTAAATTCACCACTACCAAATATGACTTCCTCCCCGCATGTTCATATAATTGCTCAAACTAAAAACTTCATAAAAAAGACATTTTTTAAAATAAACAAAATAAAAAGAAACTTACGATTCAAGTAGGATTTTCAAAATCGATTCGATACCATCATTTCAAGTTTTGAACATTGAACAACACGCTAATGAATGCATTCTCAATTTGCCCTCCCTCTATCTCATCGGATTGTTAACCTCGCTCTCTTCGTTCCCACATCGTCACGCCGTCTTATTCCAACTCGGCGTCAACGGGATCCCCTCATCATCGTCACTACTACCATCCTCATCCTCGTCTTCATCGCTCTTACCCTCATCCTCCCTCATTGTCATCCTCCTCGCCCACATCGTCCCCGACACCGTCTCGAAGATCCACACCATCTCCGCCAACATCACGTGCCCCGCTAACCCCACCCCGTTAATAAAAAAAAAAAGCAACAACACACATCAAGACAATACAAAAACCAACATTCTATTCATAGTAAGTGGCGATATAGGATGTTAAAAAAATAAGAAAAAAAAGCTCAAAATATCTTACATCCCCGCCACAATTTTAACAGGCTCTTGGGTAACACCCAGATCAAACTCGCAAATCTTCCACACCCTTTTCGACTCTTCCCTACGACCAAGTGCAATCTCAACTTTTTCGACCGCAGCTATCGTCTCGGGATTATTCCAAAAAGCTTCATTGATTGCGTCTCGCTCGTATATCACAAGAGATGGGGTCCGCCCGCGTCAATGTATGCTTACTAGCCGAGCATATAAGCATCATCGCCGAATCTTGTAATTTGCAAAAAGTCGTGGTCATCGTCATCTCTTTTGGAGCATTTTCAAGCAACGCGATTATGTCGACCACATATGTAGCAAGGCCCGACAACTTCTTCAAAGACTCTCGATTTATACTCCTTTCCAAAAGTTATCAAACAAAAATGTCGATTCTGGAGAAATATTTAAATGACTACATATCATGATTTACACTTCATCATTATTTATAAGCATAATAAGCAACATATATAAGCATAATTTGCAAATCCATAAGCAAATCCAAAAACATTAGACAAGAATACCAAAAATAAAAATAATTAATACTTCATTATTCTCAGAAGCACTATTAGCAACACATATAAGCATAATTGGAAACTATCATAAGCAAACCAAAATATTAGACAAAAAAATAGAAAAGTGCAAATAATTAAATACTTCATCGTTATGTAAGCATTATATGCAACACATATAAGCAGAATTGGCAAAACTCATAAGCAAGACAAAAAATTAGATAAAATATACAAAAACATCATTCTCGTGAGCAATATTAGCACACCATATAAGATGAACATGTCATATGTCATAAAAATATTCCAAAGACATTTGAGGGAACCAAAAATTACAATAACAATTTGTAAGCATTTGAGCAACATATATAAGCACATTTGGGAAACATAATATGCATTATTAACTATAAATGAATGCAAGGATTACAACAATCAAATTCTCCATCATTTATCTAATATAAGCAAAATTAACTACATGTATAAGCATATGTTTTATCTACCACAAACATTAATCAAAATGGATTCAACCAACCAAACCGAACTAAAAAAATTTACCTCGTGGCTCTCAATCCCGGACGACATTTTGACCCATTTCCGATCGACTTCCTACCCCCCAATGTCACCGCCGACCCTTCGTTCAAAACCGTCAGACGGAGCGGTTCGCCAAATGACCGCCCAAACCCACCTTCTTTCATCTCCTTGCGTACTTTTAGGATGATCTCAAAAGTCCAACCTCTAATATCTTGGGGAGAGTTCTAGTCACGTCCCTAGTATAGAAAACAACCCTATCCAAATAAAAAACCTACACAAACAACAAAAATTAGAAAAGTATGCAATGTAGTGATACAAAAATGTAAAACAATAATAATTTACCGCACACGATAAAAAAAAAGGGGGCCATTGAACATTTTTTGCTTCCTTCCCCAACGTGCATGGTTTGTCACCAGGCGTATTAATCGTGTACTCGCACTAGCCAAGGTTGCGAATATTCGAACATTCTCCAGGTTGTCCATCATGAGGGGGTTAACATAACCAATAGGGTTATTCCCGATAATCAAGCGACCCACCAGGGCAACAAAGTGCCTCTTGAACCACCTCCTCCGCCCTCAAATTTTAACATCTTCGTAGCTACGTGTTTTGTCGTGATGTGGTTGTTAGGCTTATTAAAAATCTCTAGCCATTCTTTATAAAGTTCACATCCCCGCTTTGTTCTTCCGTTCAATATTCACACTACCATTTAGGATTCCAAGAACCCGTTCCACATCCGTGGCCTACGTGAATTTTTTTCCGCTTTGATATCACCGAGTTTCGCCTAATCGGTTGAAAATTTTAACTTGACCAAGAAGTTAATCGTGCCGGTATTTCCACGATCTTCATGTGCAATGATCCATCGAACCCAATCTCGTTAACGCCAGTAGCCGCCTCGGGATATTTGGATTCTTCGTCACCGCTACCGCTCTATCACTTTTTTACCTTTGTCCTTTCCCTTCTTTTTCTTCTTACTCGGCTCTGCGAAGAACATCAATATCGCCACCTTCCTCTTCTTGCTCCCTTTATCCAATGTACCCTTACTCTTCTTGCTCTCCTTAGCCATCTCCAAAAGAAACACTAAAAAAATAAGGTAGCAAATAGTCATTCAAATTGTCTCATAAAAAATTGTAACAAATTTAAAGCATACAACATAATATAGGTAAGCATGATATAAAATGTGAGCAAGCATAATTGTCAACACCAAAAAGCGACACATTATCAACATGCAAACTTACCATACTTGGAAAAAAGGTGGGGAATACTGAGTTATCAAAGAACAAAAATGTATGTAAAAATCACATAAGAGCTAACCCTAACAGACTTAAGCATTATATATAAGATAAGTAAGCATTATATAGAATGTGAGTAAGCATAGTTCGAACACAAATAAGCTTAATACATAAGTAAGTAAGCATTATATATAATGTGAGTAAGTATAATTCTAAACACAAATAAGCATTACAAGTCACCAACGTTCAAAACTACGGACTTGAAAAAAGGTAGGAAATACATAGTTATCAAAGAACAAAAATGTATTTCAAAATCCCATAAGACCAACTCTACCAGACTTCAACTTTTCAAGATAATAAAGACAATCTAAATCAAAAACACAAAGAAATGTCCTAACCATAAGCGATATTGTTTTCTCATTAAAGCACAATCAACGATTGTAAAAAACAAAAATGGTTATTGACAAACAATAGGCAAATTTCGGCTATTATTTGTCAACCTGTCTCCCATATTGATGACAAACTAGGAAAAATACTAATTTCCACCATTCCCCATTATAAGCATTATTCGTGACAATCCTAAGCATATTTACAGGGGACAAAATATAGGCAATATTAAAATCAAATCCACCAATAAAATAGAATACTACATAAAAAAAAAAAAAAAAATTACGAAAATAAATGAGAAAAAAGTTGCCCTAACCTACATGTTGCGGGGGACGCAATAGAAATTCACACAATTTGTTTTGTGTTCTTCAAATAAAACTAAGGGTTCCAATGGGCTTTTCGGAAAAAACAACAATGTCTCGATTTTGCCCTCGCCCGGAGTTTGATTCTCGATTTGGAGATTTGGTGATTTTTATTTGAAGAGATGGTGTTTTCGGGGAGGATTGAGTTGGGTATGGTTAGGCCTTGTGATTTTTGTTTCGCGAAGGAAGGCGGTGGAAGACGGGTTCGGAATTGCAGGGAAATATGGTGGACGATGGTTGAAATTAGCGTGAAAAATCTTGTGTGGAAGACTCGTGAATGGTGGAAGACGGTTTCGAATTGCAGAGACTTTGAGTGTGGAAGACGGTGGATTGGATGAACTGACTTTTCAGTTACCAAATACCGTAAAGATATGCAAGATATCGATTTACACGGTCGGTTCGATTACCAAAATCGTAAAGATATGCAAGATATTCGATTTACACGTCCATAATCGCCCCTAAAATTTAGCCCACTACCAAAAATAAATTCCCTCCCAAAAATTGATTTAAAATAAAATTACTAATAAGCCCTTTTTTAAATTAAGTTATATATTAAATAATATTAAAACCTGATTAATCTTAACCGTTTAAAAATTAAATCAATGACTCAGATTTGGTCTGTACTCTACCTAAGATATGTGGACTCATCATCGATCTAAATCCTATATATATATATATATATATATATGGATTGGTTCAAATGAGACCAATCCTTTTAGTTAGTCCATAAGAACACTTATGTACTCTTGAATTAAAATTTTGGATGGTTTACATCATTTTAGTTAATTTAGGCATATAAGAATATAATTATACTTTTATTTAATTAGTTATGTTAATTGGACGGTTATTAGCTATTTTTAAGGAAACATAATCCTACCTTTTCGATTTCCGATTTTTAGGGAGGAAAAATCATCAACTTCAAGCGTTTTTTTAAAATTGATACTTCTTTCCGCCATATTTGTGAACAATCGTTTTATTGTATACTTAGTTAAGTGGACTTGTATACTTAGTCATGTTTTATTGTATATTTAGTTCAGTGGATTTGTATACTTGGTTCAGTGGAATCGTATTCTTAGTTATATAAGTAGTTTAGTAAGTAGTTTAGTGAATTTGTATACTTAGTTATGTGGATTTGTATACTTAGTTCAATGGAAATGTATACTTAGTTATATAAGTAATTCAGTGTAATTGTATACTTAGTTAAATATTTCTGTATACTTAGTATTATTTTAATGTATAGTTAGTTCAATGTAATTGTATACTTAGTTAAATATTTATGTATACTTAGTAAAGTTTTAATGTACAGGTAGTTTAGTGTAATTGTATACTTAGTTAATTGTTTATGTATACTTAGTAATATTTTAATGTATAGTTAGTTTAGTGTAATTGTATACTTTTCATTAATTGTTGCACGATTTTGTTGCCATATTTGAATAATTTGCAGGTTCGAATGGGAAGGAAGAGAAAGGAAAGGTGAATCGCTTGATTATGGGGATGATCAATACAACATCACGTCCCTAATTTTTAGGAAGCGATTACTATATTTAATTTTCTCGGATTCCTATTTTATCCCTTATGTTGTATACTTACTTATGAAATGTTGTATATATTGTAATATTTCTTAGCCATTGATTTACTATTTGGATGGGTGTAGACTTAGTCCTATGGACTAATCTAGGAGAGGGTGGTCTCACAGGATCCTCCCTATACATATATATATATATATATATATATATATATATATTATAGTGTGCTTTGTTTATATTACATATATATGTGTGTGTATTCTAAGTGTAATGTGAGCATGTGTGGTTTATGGCGTATGTATGAGTGTGTATATATATATATGTGTGTGTGTGTGTGTGTGTTTGTGAGTGGATAAATTTTAATATTTAACTTATATTTTAGTATGTGTTTTGATTGAAGATAATTTAAGAGATGAGAAGTAATCTAAATATCAATAATTTATCTAGGCTACTATTTTAAAATTATTAACTTTCAAAAATATTTTTTGTTTACATGCACCTTTTAGTTCCCGATTTATGCTAATTCCAACGTATATTTCAAATTATTATTATTAAATCCAGGTTTGACCCACAACCAATTATATTCAAATTAAATAAATAATTCAATCCAAATTTTAATCAAATTAAATAAGCTCATCATAGATATAAATGAGCATATCCCAACAATTAAAATTAAAACAAACTAATTTATTCAATTATCGATCTGAGGCCTAGGATAGTGATTATACTACGGGATCCTATCAATTATCTTTAATTTTCTCAATAATTTGAGAAATACATCAAGGGATCTAACAACTAACATAAATTGGAGTTTGACATATATTTAAAAATATTATCTTTCAAAAATATATTTGGTTAATATTCACCTTTGAGTTTCGATTTTTTGCTACTACGCGATTAAAATCTCAACCCTAAAAGATAAAATATAAGTACCAAAATAAAGGAATTTCTCACAATATCAACTCTAAAAGAAAATTGGATAAATTATAATCCCAAATATAAATAATTTGATCACAATCTTACGGCCAACTTTATGTGGCCATATCGAGAGTTAAGAACAAATGGGGTTTGAAAATTCTTTTTGTGACAAAGACGACACACTTGGAAATAAACAAATTGTGTAGTTAACAAAGAAGTTTTTCAAAAAAGTGAACTATTTGTATGATACTCTTCCAATTTTTGAATTTATTTTTTAATGATCCTAATTAGTATTTTGGATCTCCTATTATTTACAAATAAATTTGTGACACTAAAATTTTAATTTTGGATAAATCCGTGTAATACACGGGTGTTGTTCTAGTATATATATATCATAGTGTGCTTTGTTTATATTACATATATATGTGTGTGTATTCTAAGTGTAATGTGAGCATGTGTGGTTTATGGCGTATGTATGAGTGTATATATATATATATATATATATATATATATATATATGTGTGTGTGTGTGTGTGTGTGTTTGTGAGTGGATAAATTTTAATATTTAACTTATATTTTAGTATGTGTTTTGATTGAAGAAATAAAAAACTTTAATTTTTATTATAAAATATCCCTATATATATTGTTAATATTTATATATTTTCTCAATATTTATATAATGTCTTATAGGTATTTTACTAAGATATATGTATAAAATCCACAATATATTTATTACTACTCTTAAAATTTTAAGATTTTGAATATTCTAAGATAACTTATTTTATTTTTATAATGGGACACGAAGAAGAGATCTATAACTTACGACACCAACTTTCAAGTTCTTATTATCTCGCATCAAGACAACTATTATTTAGATGTGAGGATATTTCCATTCAAAATATTGTTTGTCATTATTAAATACTTCGTATATGTATTTTCGTTTATATGCAATGTGACAGAGGAAATCATGCTAGTCGGGACCGTAAATAGGTCAGGGATCAAAAGTATCCTCAGGGGTAGCATGCATCTTTATAATCATGAACATTATGTTAACTAGTCGGGGACCGTAAATAGGTCGGGATCGAAGTTGATCATCGGGTTAAGCCCGCCGTACTAAATTTATTAATCGCCGATCGAGAGAAAATATTATAGAGGAAAAATTATATGTTGAATATTTATGATTATGCTTATGTGTAGTATTTAATTTTGACAAGCGTGTCCCACCGAGCGAGTTAAAAGCTCACCCCATATTCATTAACATCTTTCGGGTTGAGGAACCCGAGCGAGAATTAGAGGCGGTGGATGTGAAGTCAATGATTTTTATTTAATTGAATTTTTTTTTTTTTGGAAAACTCATTTTGTTAATGAAATTGAGTTATTGTTAAATGTTTGTATTTTATTTTTGGAGTATTTTATTTTTTGGAGAATAAATATTTTGGTTAGAATTAAAGTACTTTTATTTATTTAGATGCAACAATTTTAATTATAGGCAATGGTTTATAAAAAGATGTTCTTTTATAGCTCTTTTATTTAATTACTTGAATTTTTAATAAATGGGTCGTTACAACTGTAAAAGAACAAGGTTTATTAGTTGGACTATTTTCCATTGACCAATGGAATAGTAACATGTGGTAGTGCTATCTGAATAGGATGTTTTTGTAGCTTCTATAAAAGGATAACTGATGTATTCACTTTATGATCAATTAATAAAATATAGAAAGCTTTATGTTTAGTCTCTTTCATTTCTGCATTTTAATGTTCATAAATATGGCAGCCTTATTCCATGGCTTTTTCACCATATTCTTATTTTGCTTTTATGGTATCAGAGCAGGGTGACCTGTCTCTATCTCTGATCCATCTTTTTTTATTTATTTGTTGCCTTTCACTTTTCATTTATCTTTCAATTAACAAACAGGTTGTCAGCACGATGACAAATCATGTTATCCAGCTGCAAAGTCAGCTTATTACCACAAAAGTAAATGAGTCAAACTATCTAGTTTGGGAGCAGCAGATTCTCACAGCCATAAGAGGGTATGGATTGCTTGGATATCTCACAGGAGAACAAGCTATACCAGAAAAGTATACATCAGGAAGCTCTACTGATAAAACTAAAGAAAAAGTTTGAAACCAGTCATTTCTTAACTGGGTAAGGCAAGATCAACTTATCGCTTCTTGGTTGCTATCTTCCTTATCCAAAAATATCCTTATTACTATTGTTGGGTTTAATACTGTGAAAGAAATATGACACTCTCTGAAAACTGGTTTTGCTAGCCACAAATTGGCTAAGCAAATGCAACTTAAGTTGGAATCAAACTTTAAAGAAAGGAAACATGGAGATAAGGGAATATTTTAACAAGGTGAAAACTACATGTGATATGCTGGCCATGGTGGGACACCACATTAGTGAAAATGATTAATGATCAGGTTCTCTATTTGCTAGGAGGTCTTGGTATTAGATTACAACTCACTAGTTGTATCTCTTACTTCTAGAACTGAAAAATGTAACTTGGTTGAAGTTTATTCTGTTCTTCTGAGTTTTGAGGCTAGAATGGAAGCTATTGAAGGGAACAACTCCAACAATGATGGATCTCAACTTGCTGCAAACCTTACTACACAGACACAAGGAAGAGGAAGAGGAAATATCTATGGCAGAGGCAGGTTAAGCTATCAGTTTCAGAATGGAAGAGGAAGAAGCGCAGGAAGATATGGAAACTTTAGAGGGAAAGGAAGAAGATTCAGTTACAACAACAGAGCAAGATGTCAAATATGAAACTATAGCAACCACAAAGCAGAAAAATGTTATTATAGATTTGATATGAACTTTGCTCCAGACTCAAAACAACAACAACTTTCAACAATCTCAAGGCACAATTAATAGTCATAGAGTCAATGTTGCTAGTTTTGGAAGTCAAGTGACAGAGAATTCACAAGACATCTACTGGTATCCAGATTCTGGTGCCACAAATCACCTCACCTATGACTTGGGGAACTTAAACTTGGTTGTAGACTACCAGGGGAATTAGAGGATTCAAACAGCTAGTGGGGCAGGTATGGTTATTGTTCATTGTGGTAATGCTTTGATAAAATATCCACCTCCAAGCACACACATTTTTCTTCTCAATAATCTTCTTCACGTACCTCAAATAACCAAAAATCTTCTAGTGTTTCATAATTTGCAAAAGACAACAATGTATTCTTTGAGTTTCATCCATTTCTTTGTGTTGTGAAGGATCTCAACTCAGGGGCAATTCTTCTCAAAGGGGCTCTTAAGGATAGACTATACAGTTTTTCTCTCATCAATGCCAACAACACAACCTCCACTCATCCTTCATCACCTTTGTCTCAACCTGTTACCATCTTCCAATCAAATTGCAATGTTGTAGAGCTAGGAAGTAAATTAGATTTGGATGTTTGGCATTATAGAATGGGGCATCCTTCTTATGACATTATGAATAGAGTTCTACAACATTGACTTTCATGATAATAAAAGTTCTCCTTTATGCTTTATCTGTTTGCAATCTAAACTCCACAAACTGCCTTTTACAAATTCAGATTCACATAACTACAAGAGGAAAAAATAATGAACCCTCTAAACTATGCGTTATTTTCTACATTACCCCCTGAACTATTTTTTTTCTACTTAACCCCCTGAACTATACGAAAAACTTTTATGGTCCCATCTCATCCTCCCCTCTGGCGGAATATTCCCGTTAGATCCGCCGGCGAGAGGAAGAGATGGGACCATAGAATTTTTCATATAGTTTAGGGGGTTAAGTAGGAAAAAAATAGTTTAGGGGGTAATGTAGAAAATCACGCATAGTTTGGGGGATATATTAAAATTTCCTCTAGCAATTAAATCAATTTTTTAACTCTTTCTCAATTCTTAGATTTATTAGCTTACCATGTTCGACTTTTTCCCATGTGCGCATCTAATTATGCTTGAGTTGTGTGTTCTCGTAAATCTGTGTGTATGCTTGTATAATATTTATAATCTAATTGATTTTGTCAAAATGGTGTTTCGGTTTTTGTGTTCTTGACCCTTTTATTGCTTCTGCATCGAATAAATAAGAAAGTCATCTAATGGAGATGAATGTCATTACTATATTTGATTGGGTTTTCAAAGATTATATTCTTTATTCTGCTTGAAAGAAATATATGCGTTTAGTGTCTAGATATCTTTTCAGAGTCAAGGTAATTCGTTTGAAAATCAAGCATAATAACTTTTGAAAATTATAAAACTAGTATAATTTTTAATGCTTTATTTTTATACATATGCACAATAAGTATAAATATAAATACCTATGAAAATTTTAATGTACTCCGAACTACGCACAACTTTTGGAATCACTCCAAACTAAACTACACAAAAATTTCTACGATCCCATCTCTTTCTCCCCGACGGCAAATCTGATGGGAATATTCCACCGGCGGGGAGAAGGAGATGGGGCTGTAGAAATTTTCATGTAGTTTAGAGGGTTAAGTAGAAAATAAAATTTAGAGGGTAATGTAGAAAATCGCGTATAGTTTGGGGGGTTCATTAATTTTTTCTCTAACTACAAACCTCTCGGAACTTATACACTTTGACCTTTGGGGTTCTTCACGGTAGATTATCTCATAAAGGCTACAGATATTATGTTAGCTTTATAGATGATGCTACACGTTTACCTGGTTATATTTACTAAAAACAATCGACACCAAAAGTGCATTTGTTTATTTTAAGGCCCGTGTTGAAAACAAATACAATTCTAAAATAAAGAATTCCAAGCCCTCACACCTATTATCTCTTTATTTGGAATTTTCCACATATTTTCCCTACACACCGTAACGTAATGGTCTATTGAAAAGGAAGATGACATATTGTCCAAGTAGCTTTTTCCTTATCTCTTAATCCAATATTCCTCTTACATCGGATGAAGCTTTCTCGATGTTGTTTTCCCACTAACAGAACTCCTAGAGAATATTGCAATTCAAATCCCTTTGAAATGCTTACCAATCAAAAGCTTGAGTACACCTTTCTCAAAAAGTTTGGCTACTTATGTTTCCTACTTTTGAAACCATATAATACTCACAAATTACAGCCCAAGAGTGCACCATCGTCTTTATTGGATACAACCCATGTCATAAAGGATATAAAGTCCTTCTTCCTAATAAAAAAATCATCAGGCATCTTATATTTGATGAATATGTGTTTCCTTTCAAAAATCTAGACGCGTCTTAGTCTTCTAACATTTCAACTAATTCTAATGCTTTATCCCCAATCTCTCATTCTATCCCTCTTTCCAATATCCCTTCAAATAACTGTTTTTCCTCTTCCCACACCAACATCAACTTATAATACACTTTCCACTCCTGCTTTTCGGAAGTTAATTCTTTACCTTTTTCTCTTCTATTGACCTTGTTGAAACAAGTGGACATATTGTCATTGACTTACCCATTGAGGATGAACATATACCAAATGCCATTTTGTTATTAATGATACTTCTTAGTCTCTTGCAGAACACATCCAATGGTTACTAGATCTAAATCAGGGATATATAAACCCAAGACATATGTTGTTGTTTCCAACTCTTTACATGTACCATGTTCTATGCAAGAGGCTCTCACAATTCCGAATGGATGAAGGCTATGAAAATAGAATACTATGTTTTAATTAAGAACCACACTTGGGATCTTATTTCTTTACCTCCCAACAGAAATCGACTGGCAACAAATGGGTCTTTAAAGTGAAAAAGAACTACGATGGCTGCTTTCAAGGTACAAGGCCGATTAGTGGCCAAGGAATATACTCAATCGATGGATTAGATTATAGAGAAACTTATAGCTCGTGGTGAAGCCACAACCATTATAATTGTGTTGACTATTGTTATGACCCAATGATAGTTTATCATACAAATAGATGTGGATAATGCCTTTTCAATGGGGATCTTGACACATAAATTTATATGGAGCAACCTCAAGGTTTTGAGGTGTATTCTAACAAACATCTTGTTTACAAACTCGAGAAAATTTCTATATGTTTGAAGCAAGCTTCTAGGGCTTGGTCTAGCAAATTTGGTGTAAAGTTATTTTCTCGTTTTTCTGTTTCTAAAGGTAGATACTTCCTATATTCGACAAAGATTGTTACTGACTTTACATCAACATTTTTCATTAATGCATCTTTGCGCATTAAATTTTCTTTTAGGAATTCAAGTTACATACACTACGAGATGGTTTAATCTTTGATCGACTAGATATATTGAAGATCTCTTGAGTAGAGCTAGAATGGAGGGGGCAAAAGGTTTGAATTCACCTATGATCGCCACTCCAGCTATATCAAATTATGAAGGGCAATCTATGCAAGATGCTTATGTTTTACAGGCAAATTGTTGGTGCTTTGCAATATGTAACTATGACAAGACCAGATATCACTTTCAGTGTCAACAAAGTGAGCCAGTTTATGCAATATCCACTTAATGATCATTGGAAAGCAGTCAACCGCATCCTCAGGTATCTTGCAGGAACCAAAGAACTTGGATTAAAAATTATAGAATGTTCAAATTACAACATCACGGGCTATGCAGATGCAGATTGGGCATCAAATGTGGATGACAGAAGGTTGACCTCTGGTTTATGCATCTTTATGGGAGAAATTTTGATTTATTGGAGCTCCAAAAAGCAGCTTATTGTTTCAAGATCCTCCACATAATTTGAATACAGAAGCTTAGCACAAGTCACTTGTTAGATTATGTGGGTTCATTCTTTATTCCAAGAACTTAAAATTGAACATAAGAGGCCAAGCATTGTTTGGGTGGATAATAGAGGAGCAGTTTGTCTTGCTGCCAATCCAATGAACCATTCCAGAACAAAGCACTTAGAATTGAATCTTCATTTTTTAAAGGAAAATGTCATGAACAAAGTCATAGTCATACAACATGTGCATGATATCGACCAAACAGCGTATATCTTCACTAAGGCTTTAACAAGACAATTATATGTTCGACTTGAAACAAACTTACCTTAGTTTCCAAGTCCACCATAAAATGAGGGGGCATAATAAATATCAAGATATTATTAAAGATTCCACCTAATTATTGTGCGAATTGCCTTCACTATATACCACTATGAAAGGACAAGGTTTATTAGTTGGATTATTCTCCAATGACCAATGGAATAGTAACATGTGGTAGTCCTATCTGAATAGGATGTTTTTGTAGCTTCTATAAAATGATAATCGATGTATTCACTTTATGATCAATTAATAAAATATAGAAATCTTTATGTTTAGTCTCTTTCATTTTCGCATTTTAATGTTCATAAATATGGCGCCTTTATTCCACGGCTTTTTCACCATATTCTTGGTTTGCTTTGAAAAGGCAATATCATTTTGGCGTCATCCGTGGGTGACATGGGAGGGGGATGAGGATCGGAATGAGTAAGCCGAGAAAAGTAAGCTTGTGATTGGCTATTAAGCGCTTTAGTTCCTCGTCACCTATAATGGATAATGACTTAATTAGGTGGTTAGAAAATAAATTATAACTTTTACTTAAAAAAGTCCAAAAAATTTAATAAGGAAATTGTCAAACCATGGTTGGCTACAAAGAATCACCAAACTTTGACGAGGACGTTGATGGTTACGATGGGCCACCTATATTTATAAAGGAATATGACGACATAATTTTGATGGTTGATTATGAAAAACAAATGTAAACGATGGGGGATAGTGGTTATGTCATAGCACCAATTTTTCAAAAGAAAATTGAGGTTGTTGAACAACATGATATTGTGCTTGATATTGTGCTTGATATTGATCTTGTCGGCATCAATTTATTATTTATTCCTAAATCATTCATCAATTACTCTACTAGCTCAACATGTCAAAGAACATTCAAATACGATAATTTTTATGCAATTAATGATGATATTTATCTTATCTCGTCTTGTCCTCCTCGCCCTTACATGATTTAAAAATTCTTCTACTGATAATCTTTCTTCTGATTCAAAGACGAACCGTCTTGACCCCGTAGAGAATGATGGAGATAAAGGTGTAAAGATATCTTATAATTTATTAAGATTAGTTTATTAGGTTATTTTATTATCTTTTAAAAGTTTTCAATAGTTATGAGTTTTATTGTTATAGAATTTTAATACTATAAATATTTATTTTGTTATTATTTTTAGAGGGGTTGAATTTTGATATTAATAAAAATGAGGGTATTTTCTCCATTATTGTCTTTCCTATTGTATTCGTGTAAAATCCTCGGCATCAATTCGCATTCATTTAGGATGATGTTTATTAACAATTTAAATTACCATGTATTAATTTTTTTATTTAAAAATGAAGCAATCCTCAAATTCCAAGAATTGTTATTTGATTATTTATCATAGCTTAAAATACTTATTTTGTTTGAAATTTATTTACTAATATAACAAACATAATGTTTAAATTCATTAATCGTTGATTGTTATGGTAGAATATGCAAGCTCAGATGCAGAATATGAAAGATGAGATGCAACTAGTGAACGTGAATATTTAGAATATGCAGAATATGCAATAAACAATGATGGAGAACATGAATGTAAGATTTGACCAAGTTGATGAAAGGTTGTTGGAGATGAATGCGAACATGCTTATCGGGACAAGCTCGAGCCTTTAATTTCTCGATTTTCAATTCTTGTCGCACACCAATATCCGCAAGATAGTCAAATGCATTCGGGGTCATCCACGAGAATCCTCCGCAATTGTGGTGTCGCATTCAATGAAAGGTCATACAATATCGGTGTTGCACCGCCAAATGATCTTTTGTCAATTACATTGGATGAAATTAGAGTCATCAATTCGGTGGCAAAAACGAGAGCGATTTATTGGTTCTAAAATGATCACCGCTGGTCGCTTTGTAGGAAATCGGAATGTGCAACATAGTTGCTGCGTTGCGTTCTAGAAATATTTTTGAAGAGATAAGATATAATTGAATAAAATGGTGGCCAGGGTTATGTTCGGTGGAATACAGATTTTTATATTTTGATTGTTTGAGTCTATTATGTTATGTTCATATTTTTATTAAGTGAAATAGGATATTTTTCATGGGTAGTTGCACATAGATTTGATTAATCACACTTACTTTTTTACCTTTCCTGACACGAGGTATCTGAACATGTGCATATGCTAAATGTGTTTTTTTTATTAGCTTGTTTATTACTTTGTATATACTTGTCCGGCTTCTGTATTTAGTGGTAGAGGTAATGTCATATTGTTGTTGTTGTTTCATAAAACTATTTTATGTTATTTGCACTTTAGCAGTCTAATGATTATTAGAATGGGCATGACTCATTGAAGTGTTTTAAATTATTATAATTTTATTCTTTTCTTGAAAATTTATATTTTTGCAGGTAACATCGAGAGGGAGATGATGACTGGAATGAGTAAGCCGAGAAAAGTATGCTTGTGATTGTCTATTAAGCGCTTTAGTTATCATCACCTATAATAGATAAATGACATAATTAGGCGGTTGGAAATAAATTCTAGCTCTAACTTAAAGTAAAAGTCCGAATTTTTTTCTGAAAGAATTGTCAAACTATGGTTGGCTACGAAGAACCTCCAAACTTTAACGAGAACATTTATGGTTACGATAGGCCACCTATATTTAATAAGAAACGTGACAACACAATTTCGATGGTTGACTATGAAAAACAACTAAAATCGATTTATGGCGAGGAGGATGGTGGTTATGTCATAAAGCATCAATTGTTTGAGAAGAAAATTGAGGTTATTGAAGAACATGATATTGTGCTTGATCTTGCCCGCATCAATTAATTTATTATTTATTCCCTAATCATTCATCAAGTGTTCGCTAGTTCAAAGATGCAAAGAACATACAAATATGATAATTTGTACACGATTAATGATGATATTCATCTTATCTCTCTCGTCCTCCTCGCCTCTTCTATAGTTTGACAATTCTTCTACTAATCATCTTTCTTCGGATTCAAGACGAACCATCTCGACCTCAGAGAGAATAATGGAGATAAATGTTTAAAGATATCTTATAATTTATTAAGATTAGTTTATTAGGTTATTTTATTATCTTTTAAAAGTTTTCAATAGTTAGAGTTCTATTGTTATAGAATTTTAATTCTATAAATATTTATTTTGTTATTATTGTTGGGGGGTTGAATTTATATTAATAAAAATGATGATATTCTCTCCATTATCGTCTTTCCTCATCAGTATTCATGTAAAATCCTCGGCATCAAATCATATTCATTTAGGATGATGTTTATTAATAATTTTAAATTACCATGTATTAATTTTTTTTATATAAAAACGAAGCAATCCTAAATTTCCAAGAATTGTTATTTGATTCTTTATCATAGCTTAAAATACTTATTTTGTTTGAAATTTATTTATTAATATAGATAATGTTTAAATTCATTAACTCTTGATTGTTATGGTAGAATATGCAAGGGCAGATGCAAGATCAGATGCAGAATAGGCAATATCAGATTCAACTAATAAACGTGAATATTCAGAATATGCAGAAAATTCAACAAACAATGATGGGAAACATGAATGTAAGATTTGACCAAGTTGATGAAAGGTTGTCGCGAGATGAATGCAAAACATGCTTCCTAGACAAGCTCGAGCCTTTAGTTTCTCAATTTCCGATTCTAGACGCATACCAATTCGCAGAATAGTCAAATGCATTCGGGTCATCCTACTCTTAATCCTCGCGTAATTGCGGTGTCGCGCTCAATGAAAGGTCATACAATATCGGTGTTGCACTTCTAGATGATCTTTTGCCGATTACATTGGATGAAATTAGAGTCATCAATTTGGTGGCAAAAATGAGAGCGATTTATTCGTTCTACAATGATCCCCGCTTGGCTGCCTTGGCTGTAGTAAATCGAAATGTCCAATGTAGTTCTTTGCGTTTTGAAATATTTTTGAAGAGGTATGATTTTATTTTCATTAGTTGCATCTAAGTTTTGAGTTTTCCCTTTTCATTAGTTTATTTTTCCGATGAGTTATTTTAATATTTTTTGAATCCCTTAACTTTTTGGTCTATAATTTAAAGAGATAATATATAATTGAATAGGATGGTGGCTAGGATTATATTCGGTAGAATACTTAATTTTTATATTGTGATTGATTGAGTCTATTATGTTGTGTTCATATTTTTATTAATTGAAATAGGATATTCTGTTCACGGGCCGTTGCACGTAGATTTGATTAATCACAATTGCTTTTTTATTTTTCCCGACACCTAAGTATCCGAACATGTGCATATGCTAATGGTTTTTTTTATTAGCTTGTTTGTTACTTTGTATATACTTGTCCAATTTCCGTATTTATTGGTAGAGATAATGTCATATTGTTGTTTTTGTTTCATAAAACTATTTTATGTTGTTTGCGCTTTAGTAGTCTAATGATTATTAGAATGGGCATGACTCGTTCATTTTCATTAGATTATTATTATTTTGATTATTTTCTTGAAAATTTATAATTTTGCAGTGACATCGAGAGGGGATGAGGACTGGAATGAGTGAGCCGAGAAAAGTAAGTTTGTGATTCGCTTATTAAGCACTTTAGTTATCGTCACCTATAATAGATAATGACATAATTAGGCGGTTGGAAAATAAATTCTAGATCTAGCTTAAATAGAGTCCGCATTTTTTTTTAAAGAATTGTCAAACCATGGTTGGCTACGAAGAACCTCCAAACTTTTACGAGGACATCCATTGATGGTTATGATAGGCCACCTATATTTAATAAGAAATGTGACAACACAATTTCGATGGTTGACTATGAAAAACAAATCGAAATCAAGAGGAGGATAGTGGTTATGTCATAGCACCAATTTTTTGAGAAGAAAATTGAGGTTGTTGAAAAACATGATATTGTGTTTGATCTTGATCTTGTCGACATCAATTTATTATTTATTCCTAAATCATTCATCAATTGTTCTACTAGTTCAACATGCCAAAGAACATATAAATATGATAATTTGTATACAATTAATGTTGATATTCATCTTATCTCGCCCCTCTCCCGCTCTTCCATAGATTGACAATTCTTCTAATAATAATCTTTCTTCCGATTCAAGACGAATCATCTCGAACCATAGAAAATGATGGAGATAAAGGTTTAAAGTTATCTTATAATTTATTAAGAATAGTTTATTAGGTTATTTTATTATCTTCTAAAAGTTTTCAATAGTTAGAGTTTTATTGTTATAGAATTTTAATTCTATAAATATTTATTTTTTTATTATTTTTAGGGGTTGAATTTTGATATTAATAAAAATGAGGGTATTCTTTCTATTATTGTCCTTCATATTGTATTCGTGTAAAATCCTCGGCACTAATTTGTATTCATTTAGGATGATGTTTATTAACAATTTTAAATTACCATCTATTAATTTTTTTTATATAAAAACGAAGCAATCCTCAAATGTCAAGAATCATTATTTGATTCTTTATCATAGCTTAAAATATGTATTTTGTTTGAAATTTATTTACTAATATAATTAAGATAATGTTTAAATTCATTAACTCTTGATTGTTATGGTAGAATATGCAAGCTCAGATGCAGAATAAGGAAGATCAGATCAGAATATGCAGAAAATGCAACAAACAATAATGGGAAACATGAATGTAAGATTTGACCAAGTTGATGAAAGGTTGTCGGAGATGAATGCAAACATGCTTGCTAGACAAGCTCGAGCCTTTAATTTCTCGATTAGTGATTCTAGCCGCACACCAATTTGCATGATAGTCAAATGCAGTGGGGGTCATCCTGCATAGAATTCTCCGCGCAATTGTAGTGTCGAGTTTAATGAAAGGCCATACAATATCGGTGTTGCATCGCCAGATGATCTTTTGCCGATTACATTGGATGAAAATAGAATTATCAATTCGGTGCCAAGAATGAGAGTGATTTATTGGTTCTACAATGATCCCCGTTTGGCTGTCTTGGCTATAGGAAATCGGAATGTGCAATGTAGTTGCCGCGTTCTTGAAATATTGTTGAAGAGGTATGATTTTTTTTTATTAGTTGCATCTAAGTTTTGGATTTTCTCTTCTCATTAGTTTATTTTTCTTGATGAGTTATTTTAATTTTTTTGACTCTCTTAATCTTTTGTTCAATAATTTTAAGAGATGAGATATAATTGAATAGGATGGTGGATAGGATTATGTTTAGTGGATTAGGGATTTTCATATTTTGATTGATTGAATCTATTATCTTTGTGTTTATATTTTTATTTATTGAAATAGGATATTCGATCATGGTCGATTGCACATAGTTTTGATTAGTCACGATTACTTTTTTCACCTTTCCGACATTTTGAGTATCTAAACATGTGCATATGCTAAACTGGTTTCTTTTTTATTAGCTTGTTTGTACTTTGTATATACTAGTCCGACTTCTATATTCGGTGGAGGTAATGTTATATTTTGTTTTTGTTTCATAAAACTAGTTTATGTTATTTGCGTTTTAGCGAGTCTAATGATTATTAGAATGGTGGATGACTCATTGAAGTGCTTTAAATTATTATTATTTGATTTTTTCTTGAAAATTTATACTTTTGTGTGATATTTTGCATGTACTTATTGAAATTCAATTTTTTTAATTAAACCTTTTAAATTATTAGTAAATCTATCAATACAACAATATTTTATGCTATATATATAGATTATCCAGTCCATTTATTTTGTGCCGTAGAGTTCTTCAGCTATTAATGAAATGGTGATTATCAGAATTGAACGATATCCATGAGATATTGGTCATTTATAGTACAATAATTGAATATGGTTGTCGGATGAGTCATGTGACATACTTTACTCCAGTGCCTTTTATTAATTTTTTCCATCCATATGGACCAAATTTTACTGCCATGAAGTGTGAGGTACATCTTATTTAGACCACTATACTTCCTTCCCATTTTATATCCAATACTCTTTCTCACCTATTCTCAAAAAAAAAAAAAAAAAAAAAACTATACTAGTAACTAGTCTCTCCCAGTGACCTATTTAACAAATGGCCAACAACAACTACGGAGAACATGACGAGCGTAACGCGGCCTTGATTCGCCAAATTGTAATCTGTTTAATTACTAATCTTAATTTCTTTTTTTTTATTTCTTTTGTTTAGTCACTGGCTCTACATAAATTTAATATACATGTTATGAGTATATATATATATATATGTGTGTGTGTGTGTGTGTGTGTGTGTATGAACAGACTATACCAAATAGGCGTCACGATACTTGGCGCCCTAGAGTGCCAAGAAGCAAATCAAGGATGCAAAAAGCAACAAAGAGAGAAGACTCAATGAATGTACCAACAGAGCAAGCGAATGGCGAAGATTGAAAATAAGGAGAAGTCGTGATGTGGATAGTCTTGGCGTTCTTCTCACTACGCAGCGACGAGTTACAATACAATGTTATCATGGAGACAGACAACCCGAGAGAGCATGACCATCTCACCGCGGGTAAATGAATGTTATGCGACAATTCCCCAAAACCGAGTGGTTTTCAACAAGTAGAGATGCTTGCTTTAGTGGTTGTATCTTATTGTTGGTGGTTGGGAGTTCCTCAAGTTCCTCAATATTTAAGCGCTTTAGTTCCTCCAACTTAAAGTAAAAAGCCCGAAAAAGATTTAATAAGGAATTGTCAAATAATGGTTGACTACAAAAACCTCCAAATGTTGACGAGGACATTGACGACACAATTTCGATGGTTGTATATAAAAACCCACCGAAATCGGACGAGGATGATAGTGGTTAAGTCGTAGAACCAATTTTTTAGAAGAAAATTGAGGTTGTTGAAGAACATGATATTTTGCTTGATCTTAATCTTGCGGTATTAATTTATTATTTATTCCCAAGTTATTCACGATTGTTCCGCTAGTTCAACATGCCAAAGAACATCTAAATATGATAATTTGTACACAACCAATGATGATATTCTTCTTATCTCATCCTCCTCGTCCTTTGACAATTCTTTTCCGTGAACATCTTCATTTCGATTCGAAGACGAACCATCTCGACCCGGAGAGAACGATTGACATAAAGATTTAAAGATATCTTATCATTTTTAAGATTAATATATTAGTTTATTTTATTATCTTTTAGCGATTTTTCAATAGTTGTTTTATTGTTCGATGAGTTTAATCCTCTAAATATTTATTTTGTTATTATTTTTAGGCGGTTGAATTTTGATATTAATAAAATGAAGGTATTCTCTCCATTATTGTCTTTCTTAATGTATTCGTGTCAAATTTTCGCACCAATTCGCATTCATTTAGGATGAGTGTTTATTAATAATTTTAAAATTACAATGTTTAGTATTTTTGTATAAAAACGAAGCAATTCTCAAATTCCAAGAATTATTATTTGATTCTTTATCATAGTTTAAAATATTTATTTTGTTTGAAATTTATTTACAAATTAAAGATAATGTTTAAATTCATTATCTCTTGATTGTTATGGTAGATTTTTTGTCTATAAGTTATTTTAGAAGAATCATGGCAACTAGGAAACAATTAGCATATTCTTTTGTATGGAACATTGTGTTCTAATTAGTTTTCATTTGGTAATATCTTCTATGACGGGCAATATTCCCACGCTCTTCCCCGATATGAATATGTGAGGAACATGGTTCCCGAGGGCGTTGGTATGATCGTCGGAGATCATATACCTACATCCGAGAAAATTGCGAGAGAAGACGTTATTTGTTCAAAGTACACCACGCCGAGAATGGGTGGGGATGATGTTTTATTTTTCCACGAGTTTGGTGATGCTATATCACGACATCATAGGATTGTTTCCAAAGTGACAAATTATTCCTCTACTAACAATGATGTCGTGGTGCAAATGCAGGATATGCAAGCTCAGATGCAAGCTCAAATGCAGAATATGCAAAGAACAAATGCAACTAATAAACATGAATACTCAGAATATGCAGAATATACAACAAAAAATGATGGGAAACATGAACGTAAGATTTGACAAGTTAATGAAGGGTTGTCGGAGATGAATGCAAACATGCTTGTTTAACAAGCTCGAGCCTTTAATTTCTCAATTTCGATTCTAGACGCACACCAATTCGAAAGATAGTCAAATGCATTTTGGGGTTATCCTACAGAGAATCCTTCACACAATTGTGGTGTTGTGTTCAATGAAAGGCCATACAAATGCACCGCAAGATGATCTTTTGCCAATTACATTGAATGAAATTAAAGTTATCAATTGATGGAAAAAATGAGAGCGATTTATTGGTTCTACAATGATCACCGTTTGGTTCTCTTGGATGTAGAAAATTAGAATTTGCAACGAGTGTGATCGTGTTCTTGAAATTGTTTTGAAGGGGTATAGTTTTTTTATTAGTTGCATCTAAGTTTTGAGTTTTCTCTTTTCATTAGTTTAGTTTTAGTGATGAGTTATTTTAATTAATTTTTTGAATCCCTTAATCTTTTGGTCTATAATTGAAAGAGATAAGATATAATTAATATGATGGTGGCTAGGGTTATGATCGAGTGGAATAAGGATTTTCATATTTTGATTGAGACTCGGTCTATTATGTTTTTTTAAATAACACCCCGGGGTGGGAGATTGAGGCGTGATCCCCTACCGTATATCAAATAATCAAAATGTCATACAATGCCATGCCCGTCAAGGCAAAGGAAAATCAAAGAACAAATAATTTATCACTACGATATCTAGAAAGACTATCATAAAGAGAAATCTAAAGAATAATAGGAGAACCAATGATCTATGAAAATCAAGCTCGGATATCCCATTGGTCCATCCGAATGAGCGCAGAAGGTGGTGGCCGTGCCCTTATCAACAATGTGATCGCCAAGGGTAGCGGCTCCCAACTCGCTTAGGTGATCTGTTGGTCGATTCCCTCTCTGTGTATGTGGGAAATCGAATATTGAAGGTCCTTCATGTGTTCGAATGCGAATCGGGGTGTCTTGAACTGCCAAGAGCCAAGGCCACGGAAGTGATCGTGGTGACCATCGCCGTTGCATCCAACTCGATCCAAATCAAGTGAAAACGTCGGGCATGCCGTAATTCGATCTCAAGCGCTAATAGCTCGGCATGAAAGCTAGACACCGCCCTGGAAGGAATTGTGAAACGCCAACATAAGTTCCGCCCAAATAATCTCGAATCAATCCCTCCGCCAAAGAATCAATGTGTCTCGATCAAACAAACCATCCGTGTTCGACTTGATCCGGGAGACCGAGGGGCTCGCCAAATCACCAACCTAGGCTGCGTGAAACCGTGGTGGAGCATTCCCCGCAAAAAACTCCTTTGTAGGGAAGCATCCGGACCAATCCGAAGGGCTCAAACGCCAACCCGTAATAAGAATCCGAGATACCGCTCCACCGCCAAATAATGTGAGATGCTAAGAAAGGAATGTGTCGATCTTGACACTATTCCTTTCCGTCCGCATAAAACCATAAAATCAAGCAGGAACCAAGAAACTAAAGTGCCTCGTGTGTGATCCGTGTACGATTTCTCCAAAATGAAAGGAACAATATCATATCGGTGGTGTGTGGAAGTGTAGTGTCAAACCAAGGAAGAAAGTGATTCCACACGGATGAACAAAGATCATTCATCAAAAAGAGGTGAGGATAGATTCGACTGAGGAGATGAATGTGGATTATTCAAGCAACAACAAAGAACGTGAGGCAAGGGAAGTGCCACGTGCCGAAGCTTGATATCCACGGGAAGACGACACGAAGGAGGCGCCAAAAGGAATATAGAGTTAGTAGGAATAAGAGCATCGTTCCAAATGGCACCATACTGAAGGTTCGAGCATTTCTACCCGGAGAGAATCCCAAGCGTAAGACATAGAGAACCCACCATGAGAGGTAAACATCCACCGCATGATATCCTCGACCCCGGAAGAATTGGAACCGGATATATCCTCAATGAGACTCTCGAAGCCCACATCCGGATACCATGACTGATAAAGTCGTCTCTATCCCACATACCATCGCGAATGAACCAATCAACCGTCATATGACCTAACGGCCGATCCAAACAATGATGCAAGCGGCCTATGCCCAAACCAAATATCATCCTTAAACCGACATGGCTACCACCGCCAAGAGAAAAAATCGCTCCGGGCTCGAATACCGATCCGCCTCAAGCGCTCCATCGATGACTATGATTATGTGTTGCGGAGGCTCTACAAGGGGAGACCGAAGCCCATTGTAACAATACTTGCGATCAAGAATTGAGCCCACAACGAATGGCCTCGCATAACCTCCACTACAACTTGTAATCAAGGCGTCAAGAATATCTCGAAAGTCGGCGCAACCCTGACCCACCTCGTAAATAGGATGGCGGATAATATCCCAATCGATCAATGAGTCTTCTTCGTCCCACGTAGAGCCCCAGAAGAATCTAGCCATGACTGCTCTAATCGATGAAGAATGTCTTTGGCGGTTGCATGACTGAAAGAATATGCAACGGGTGGCCATTAGCGTGCTCGAATAAGAGCGAGCCTACCACCAAAGGACAGATGTCGTGCGACCACCCAAAGAACTCTATCCAACATCCTCAATCACCTGGGAGGAAGAGCTCTTTCTTCATTCGCCCCCTTGAACAAAGGGACACCCAAATAAGTCATCGGCAAGTCATCGCGAACAAAGCCTCTCACCTAATGAACCATGTGCTCAGTACCGGCCAATGTAACGCGTGGGGCGAAAGAATCTACTTTTCTCGATCTCGACCACCGCCGTAAGTAGCGAGAATAGTGCTCAGAAAGTGCCTCAACGTGGCGAGGCCATCGTCGATGCCCTAGTGAAGATAACAACATCATCAAGATAGGCCAAATGAGTCACCGGAAAACCCGTCGCGTCCCGGATAAATCATATCCGGTGTCGTCTAATAATGGAATCCAATCCGGGATAAATACTCCACCGCTGAGAATAAACAAGGCAGGAGATAGAGGATCCCCCCGCCGTAGTCCCCAGTCGAAGGAAAATATCCGAAGGGATACCATTAACTGAGAAAAAGAAAAGCGATGCTCAATACGCCTACCAACCATATCAATCCACCGAATCTGGGAAGCCCATGTGAATCATAGCATTTGTATACAAGAAATCCCATTGCACCCTATCATAAACTTTAGCCATATCCAACTTCATCACCACATTAGGAGTCTCGTGGCTAAGCCGATATCATGGATAAGCTCTGCGCGAGCAAAATGTTATCCGAGATGACACGACCGGGTGTGAAACCACTCACGATTCGGCGACACAATCAAAGCGCGTAATCGAGACCAACCGCGGCATTCATAATCTTAGAGATAATCTTATTTGTCACGTTGCACAAAGCTAATCGGCGAAACTCACCCACTTCCGAGGGTGAGGAACGCCCGGGATAAGAACTATAGATGTCGCCGTGAATGTGGGACGGCATGAGATTACCCGAGAAAAAGTCAACCACCGCATCCTCAACATCCGATCGACGAAATCCCAACGGTGATGAAAGAACAAAGATGAGAATCCATCAGGCCCCAAACACTGGGGATCGATCAATCCCAAACAGCGCATCGTGAACCTCTCGAGCCGTCGGCATAACACATAGTCCATCGGATCAATAGAATCGGAAGCTCGGGAAAGAACTCATCGATAGGGGGAGTCGATACTCCAAGTCAAGTCAATAAAGATTGAAAGAATCAATCGCCGACTTCCGAATCTCGAATCCTCTGTGTGATCACCACTCCATCATCGTCAATCGAATGAATTCTAGCGTGACACCGCTTCGCTTAACAAATCCGTGGAAAAACTTAGTGTTGCGCTCTCCTCGATTGCCCACTTAATCGCAGCTGGGCGCCAAAAATCGCCCTCAATTTTCAAACGTAGCTCGACTCGGCCACCACACAATGATATAGCTCGGCCCGATGAGTCGGAGATGGATCACTATCATATACGGCTGAGCATCAAGCGCCTCATCGGCCCGGTCTAACCCGATCAAAAATATTACCAAACATCCGGTGATTCCAAATCTTGAGTCTGCGCTTGACCCTATTCAATTTGTCTTTGCGCAAGCTCCTCATTCCAAAACAACAGTGGGATGCCCCCATGCTTCCTTGACAACTGCAAAAGAAGTATGGTGGCGTATCCACATATCTTTGAAATCGGAAAGAAGAAGCGAGGCACATGCGGTACTGTTGACAAGATATGAGTAAAGAGCATGATCGAGCGAACACGAGATAAATGCGTAACAATAGAAAAGTAAACACATCGGCCCGGTGTTCATTATACAAAGCCCTATCAAGTCTCTCTCCTCCGAAGCCCACCTCTAGCCCACGTAAAGATAGGCCCTCACACCGCATCAAATAATTCACACCGCAATCATATAGGCAAAATCAAGCATCTCATCCGACCTATCGGTGATACTACCAATCCTCTCGTGATCATGCAAAAAATGTTAAAGTCACTGCGTAACAAGCCAGGGTAACCCTCCATACTAATTGCAATCTCACGCAAGGCATCCCACAAAACATATCTAGCTACTCTATCACATTTAGCATACACAAAAGTCAAATAAATAGCCGAGGCAACAAAGCGGAGATGTCAACCTACAATGTAATAGTTGTGCATGATCAACAAGAATGTCAAAATGTAAATGAGCAAGAGCGTAATCCGGATATGATTAGAACAATTAGATAAGCCATCGTCAAAGCTAAATCTACGACAATAGAAACTAAACTCAGCAAAGTCATAGGTTCTAAAAAGTGCAACAAAAGGCAATTTATGACGAGAAATTAACGCATGCAAATGGCGTTGGCTACCCGAATTAGCGATACCCTCACATTCCACGTTAAGAATTTAATCGACATAATTAACGCATGCAAATGACTCGGTCTATTATGTTGTGTTCATAGTTTTACCTTTCGTGACACGTAGTCTCCGAATATGTGCATATGCTAAACGGTTTTCTTTTTTATTAGTATATTTGTGGCTTTGTATATACATGTCCGCATTTTGTATTGATGGTGGAGATAATGTCATATTGTTGTGTTTGTTTCACAAAACTATTTTATGTTATTTGCGCTTTAGCGGTCTAATGATTATTATGATGGTGCACGCAGGACGGACGCAGTAAATTCGTTCTTAGGGGGCGAAATCCGGGGCGGTCTTGAGGCGGCGCAGATGGTGCCGCCGACGTGAGGCCCTCCGGCGAGAACCCGAAGTTTTTTTATATATGTATATATACAATTAATGGCGGAGATAAGGGCCAACTCGGGCCCTCTCATTTTCTTTTTTTTTTTTTTTTTTTAAAATTACTAGGTAAAATTTTTCAAATTTCTTTTTAGTTAATATTTATTTGTATTTTTTTATCTGGCTCACCCCAATTTCAGTATCGTCCCACTAATAATAATCTAGATACGCCATTATATAATGGCGTATCTAGAATTATTACGGGTAGCCGATATACGAAATCGAGTGGACCGATAAAAGAAAACTAAAAATACACATAAATATTAACTAATTTTAAAAAAATACCTTTTTTTTTTAAAAAGGGTGTCGAGTCGGATTGGCCTCCTCTTATCTCCACGATTGTATATATATTATTTATTGCTTCAGGTCCTCGAAACTCGACCGGCCTTCGCGTAATCAAATCTAATATAGATAAAAATAAAACATACAAGCTTTTATAACAAAATCACATGAAAATTTGGGGAGGGGGCAAAATATGTTGGCTTACATTTTTATATACTATATTAATTTATTAAATAATATATTATGGGTTCAATCGCAAAAACGGGGCGGTTGCCGCCACCAGCCCCCCTTGGGTCCGTCCCTGGGTGCACGACTTATTGAATTGCTTTGAATTATTATTATTATTTGATTCTTTTCTTGAAAATTTATACTTTTGCAGGTGATATGGAGAAGAGAGATGATAACTGTAATGAATAAGCCAAGAAAAGTAAGTTTGTGATTGCCTATTAAGAGCTTTAATTCCTCATCACCTATAATGGAAAATGATATAATTAGGCGATTGGAATATAAATTCTAACTCTAACTTAAAGAAAAAGTCCGGAAAAAATTAATAAGGAATTGTCAAACCATGGTTGACTACGAAGAACCTCCAAACTTTGATGAGGACATTTGACGACACAATTCGACGGTTATATATAAAAAAAACCATTGAAATCCGACAAGGAGGATAGTGGTTAAGTTGTATAACCAAATTTTGAGAAGAAAATTGATGTTTGTTAAAGAACATGATAATTTGCTTGATCTTAATCTTACCGCATCAATTTACTATTTATTCTCATGTTATTCATCAATTGTTCTCGCTAGTTCAACATGCCAAATAACATCTACATATGATAATTTTACGCCACTAATGTTGATATTCATCTTATCTCGTCTTGTCCTCCTTGTTCTTCATTGTTTGACAATTCTTTTAGTGACCATTTTCCGTTCGATTCGAAGATGAACCGTCTCGACCCGAAGAGAATGATTGAGATAAAGATTTAAAGACATCTTATCATTTATTAAGATTAGTATATTAAGTTATTTTATTATCTTTTAAGAGTTTTCAAAAGTTAGGAGTTTTTGTTCTAAGAGTTTAAACCAATAAATATTTATTTTGTTATTATTTTTATGGGTTGAATTTTGATACTAATAAAACGACAATTTTCTCCCCATTATTGTCTTTCCTTGCATTCGTGTAAAATCCTCTGCACCAAAAAATATGTTAAAGCATAAAAAAGTAAAAAAAAAAACAACCGGGAGCGTATTTAAAGAAAAAGCAGTGTAAATGGTGGAACTTTTCCAGGAAAGTAGGGTAATCATGGCAAGTTCTCAAGAAGTTAATTACATTAATGCGCATAAAAGGAGTTTTTCATTTCTAGAACGGCCTTCAACCTTAATGCTAGTGGGACATAAAATTTGAGGCCTCGTGAGGCTTGGTCTAGTTTGACAATGGTCGGGTTTATGTGACCCGAGATAACCCATAAAATCTGCTAATTCTTTGCGATTCTATTTTTAAAGAAAATACTATTAAAACATTGTGAATTTTTTTTTCAAATAAAACATCATAAATATATAATAATTTTTTCAATAATTAAAAAGCTAATGGATTGATCGAGTTTGAAAATGAAAAACTCAGACTCATTTACACTATTAAATGAGCCGATTGCATGCAACTCCAGATAGAGCTGTCAAAATGAGCCCGACCATTCATGTGTATTCTCATGGGTTGAGCCAGGTTTGGACTTCAAAATAGTGGCCCCACCGGGCCATTTGACAACTTTGGGTCCTGGATAACTCGAACCTATTAGCTTCCCTAATTTGGTCCTACTCCTATCCATTCAAATTTCTAATGCATCATTTTTCCTTTTAAGTAAATACATACATATATACAAATTGTTCGTTTTTAAATACTGGATTCTTATACAAAGTAGATGGCATTATACAAATTAGTCTTTTTTCAATGCGATGCAGATGTGTATATTTGTAACACGTCATTTTTTTACTGTGATTAGAGCTATGAATTTCGGCTCGGCCCGGTAAAAGCACCGGGCTGGGCTCTAAATTTAGAGGCCCGAAATGGGTCGGGCTTTTTTAGCCCAGTCCGTTAGGCCCAGAAAACTGGCCCAGCCCAAGTGGCCTGATTTTTTTAGTGCATTTTCATGGGCTGGGCCGGACTGGGCTCCTAAAAAGGCGTCCCAATCACTGTTTGACCCGACCTAGCCCAACCCGATTTTTCGATTCGCTCGGATCGGCACACCGCCCGACCGGTCCGATCAATTTGACACCTCTAACTGTGACATGTGTATTTTTCTAATAGTTCTATGAATTATGGCTCATGCATCGTAATAATTTTAATTTAGCATCAAAAAAATAGACAAAAAATACTATTTAATTTTTTTATTGATAAAGTCAAAAATAAAAAATAAACATCATACCTCATAATTATAAAAAAAATACATTCAATTCAATGTATTTGTGTTCGATCTTTTTCATACAACCGCACATGTGTACCATCATCTTCCATTTCGTTTTAGTCATGTTTAGATTCCTAATAAGTGTGAAAATATGTGCTATACTTTTTCAAAATTGTAGTAGTAAATTCAGATGTAAAATAATTTTCCAAAGTTGTTCGTATATGTAGGAGAACTAGAGGTGGCAAAATCCAACCCAAGGTTGGGCCAGTCGTAGTTTTTAAGGCCCAAAAAAATCGGGACTGTTTGACCCTACTGATGGGTCGGCTAGCCCGACTTTTCGGGCGGCCCTGAATTTTTCTACATGTACATGGGTTGGGTGGGCGAGGTAATTTCGTGGCCCGGACCGAATTGGGCCGACAGGCCGGTCCAAAATTTCGCGAGAAGCCCAATGGGCTCGGGTGGTGTCACCGGCCCGACTCCCCATTTCTCTAAAGGAGAACTAAGTATATTAATTAAGTAAATAGGAGACAATAAAACATAGTTTAGACGATATTATCAATTTTATTATATTTATTGGAGATATTTTTATTTTTGTGGATTTTTCTTGTATTTTATTTATTCATGTTGTTAATTCAATTGTTAAATTTTTGAAATTTTCTTATGGGGATTTATATTGTATTATTTGGAATTTTCAATTATTATATTCTATTTGAGTTCTCATATTTGGTATTTTTCAGATCATACGATGCACAAACTGTATTTTTATAAAATAATTTTCTTGATTGCAAAAACTTTAGAATTTTAATAATAATTAAAATATAAAGATAATTAATTTGATTATAGTTCATATGATTAAATAATATAAAAATAAAATTATTATAAACTATGAAAAAAATCTTTTAAAATACAATATATTTGGTTGATAATAAATTTTGTGAATGTGAATCATATCTATATATTGAACATATTTATCCATAAGAAAGTAAAAGTTTGAAAAAACACTAATTGACAATATGGAATATCTAAAGTATATTATTTTTAAATGCAATCAATAACAGAGTCATTTTAAATTACAATATCTTTTTAGGTCGAAAGTTGAGCAGGATGTTAGAATTATTAAAAGAATTAAACAAAAATCATGTTTATATTTAGCAACATAATTTTATGTGGAATTTTTTTTTTTTAAAAAATATAAAATTATTCTATTCTTATATATACACATATATCAAAATAAATCAAATGGACAAATTCATATATAATAGTCCAAATATACAACTTTAAAAGTTGAATATTAAATTACATATATAAATATAAAGATTTCTATTAACATGAAAAAATACGATAATAAATATTGAAAAAAATCATATATAAAAACTATTATGAATGTAATTTCACATTAAATAAAAATTTATTTTCTTCATACATAAAATACAATGTTATGTATGATTATAATTATTATATATATGTGTATAACACTTGGATATATAGTATGATATATTTTCTTCAATTAAAATAATTATTTTTTTGATTGAATTTAATCAACTTGAATACAATACTATATGATTATGAAGAAATGGGATACGCTCAATTAACAACTATACACATACCATAAATAACCAAAATACATGAATATATCAATTGATCTCCAATATTCCAAATGCATAATTTTTAAAGCACATTACAAAATAATGGGTAAATATATTTTATATGTTTTTATATTATGTTTATTTTTATTGTATATATGCAATGTGAGTGTCAAATGAAGATCGTAAAAATACGATTAATTAGATATATTATACGTTAACACGAATCTAAAACAAAAAAGTTATTAATAATAATAATAATAATTAATGTAGTACACTCATAGATTTGGAAACCTAATTTAAATAACTCTATTTTTTATGTAACTTTAAAAAGTGGTTATTGGAAGAAAGTTAACTACCAAAAATAATAAAATCACAAATATTTATTACTTCTTATTTTTCCATAGATTTTTATTACATTTTTAGAAAAATTTTATTACTTTTTTAGAAGTGAAAATGGGCTAGAAAAATATTTGGTTACTATTCGAGAATAATCTCTCTTTTATATATATACTAGATGATGCCCCGTGCGATGCATGGGCTATTCTAATATTAGAGTTGTCAAATTATCGGACCAAACGGGCCATTTGTACAAAGAGAAAATCCAGTTACGGGGTCAAGTGAAATTCCATCTAATATATTTTTGAGATCGGTCGACCCACTCCACACCATGAAATGACCCGGTCCAATAAATTTTGCCCGACTTTGTGGCTAATTTAATTTTTTTGTATATTGTAAATTAAATAGTACTCATCATTTAATATTAATAATTTACAATAATAACAAATATGTATGTCAACAAAAAATATTAATTAACATTTTTGCCTTTAAATAATTTAATAGCCCCCATGAGTCAATTTTTTTATAATTTTTGAAATTACACTATACTCTATTTTAATAAAATGTTATGAAAACATATTTTAAGATCTTTTATTTATTTTAAATTTTAAATAACAATATTATATTACACTTTAAACATATTTACTATATTAATTATGCATTGTTAAAAATAAATTAAATTCAATTTTATTTGTGAAGCTCCGATTTTTCCGAGCTTATAATTGATCTTTATTGTCGTTTATACATTTGATCGACTATTTTACGCGTCATTTTGACGGGTAATTATTAATAATATATACATTTTGTACTTTATTTTATTTTATTTAATTACTTGTGATCATGATCTTTATTAATTCTATTTTGCATTTATGATCACTTGATTGATCATTATTACTATTTTTTGTATTTATTAGTCACCTTAGAATTTTAAGAGACTATTTATTTTAGAGACTTTTACCTTATAGAATTAAGATTTTGATTTAGTATAAGTAATTATGAGACTTACAAGTGATCAAGGAAATCACTAATTATTTTGGAGATTGGTATATTTCATCTATTATCATCAAATTTGGGACAAAAAAATAATATGGAATTACCATAATGCCATTATAGTGGATTTGCCAACATGGATATTTTTGGAGTAAAAATATCATCCAACTCTTGTACACCCACACCTTATATTAGTCATCTTGTGTATAATTATACCATTAATTCAAACATTATACGCATCATCTCTTATATTACTTCTTTAATAATATTTTTGCCAACATGTTGGAAGTCTTCCAACATTCCATTCAAACCAAGTCTTGCCCATACCTTTGACCTTCAAATTGTCTCTCATGCATGAGGCAAAATGCAAGACACAATTTGAACAAAATTCCTCCCCCCTCTCTCATCAAGGTGGACGGCCATATGGCCATTTTTGTGCCAAAATTTCATTTCATTTTATCACTAACACATTCATCTCCTACACAAAATTCTCCTCCTTCTCTCTAAACTCCCAACTTCTCTCTACTCTTTCTTCTTACTTCTTCTTCAACACTTAGAAAATTTTCAAGATTTTTCCCCTATTTCTTCCAAAAAAATCGAACACCCCTCCCTTCACAAGGTATGAAATTTTGTTCTCTAATTCATCTTGATATCCTCTAGCTACCTCCTTTCACCTCTTAACTTAAGTTTGAATTTGATTTGGAGGTACATTTAGAAGACTTTGAAGATTAGAGCTTCACATCATTTTGAAGAAAGACTTCAACTTGAAGAAGAACTAGTAGAGGAATTTGGACTACAAAAGAATTAGTCTTAGACCCTTTCTTTCCTCTTCTTTCTATTTTTTTCAAATTTTAACACCTCTTTTTCATTTTTGAGAAATAGGGGCTGACCTTAGGAGATTTTGGAGTTGAACCAAAATTTCCAATTTTAAAGCTTCAACTAGTCTCCAAACACCTACTACACAAGGTAAAGTGTCCTTCTCATTTCCTTATTTCCTGCTTTTTCTCCTTAATTTTTCTCTCATTTTTCTAACTTCAAATTTTTGATATTTCTTGACTTAGGGGCTGACCTAAGAAGCCTCATCCAAAAATTGTGAAATTTATCATTTTATTTCACAATTTCCAATTTTAAGGTGGGTGGAAAAATATTTTCCAACTATTAGGTGTTTTATTAAAATGCATGTAGAAAATTTGATCATGAGCCTTGAGATATATATATATAATCTATGTATTGCATGTTAATTTTATGTATCAAGTCATGAAAATTCTCAAGAGTTGCTCAAATTTGCTATTTATTGAATTTTAGGTGCATGTGTGAGACCCCACGTCTAGATAACTTTAAATCGTCACTTTTAAGGTAATTGATTATTATTTATTCTAATTAAGTTTTGTTTAATTTTTGTATGTGGAATTTTGATAATGATTTTTCCTAAGCAACTTATCAATTATTTAAGGATATTTTTATTATGACCATTAGGACGAGTTGACTTACTTAGATTTAGATTAATGGTTAATTAGTTAAAATGATTTTGGATTATATTAACATTAATTAAGAATTTAATCATATTAATGCTAGCATTTTTAACTCATTAATTTTGTTATTTCTTTGTTTTTGTACGAATTGGATTTACTTGGTACTAATGCAGACCAAGTTTTATTCATGATGACTCACCTAGTTATTTTAGTAAAAAAAGAAAACAAAGGGGGGACACCTAGGCATGGTCATTCCCTTATCACCTGCCACTTAGCATTAGATAAACCAAAGTTAATCACCAACACCTTTTATCACACACTCATCCCCTAAAGGAGCCAACACCACTTTCTCTCTACGTTCATTTCACTCGGCCGACAATAACTTCCGGAGAAAGAAACGGATTGGTAATTTCTGAATTTTAAGTATTGTAAATTCCTTCTTAAAGTGTGAATTTGGTATGTTATTGTGTTTATTTGTAATTTAAAGGTTTGTCAATTAGGAGGTTAGTAATGACTGCAACAAATATATATATATAGAGAGAGAGACACGAAACATAGAGATTAATTATTATTTAAAGCTATAGAGGTTAATTATTATTTAAAGCTACAATTAAAAAAATAAAATAGAATTCCTTGATGAAACTAATAAAACTGGAATTGTGTTATTATGTGGGTGGACCTATCAATCTGTGAGTGAGTGATTTGATTAGTTTATACAAATAAAGAGATTTATACTTTAATTAGAAGGGTAATGCTGTATAGCGTATTATTAATATTAATCATATGTAGACTACTGGGATGATGCCTTCTAACCAGAATGGGAGAAATAATTTGTAGTTTAGTATAACACTCAATTTTGGATTATGGAAGTAATTTTATTATTTTACAAAATTACCTAATTTAAATTCTAATTGTTAATAGTTATAACCTGCAGAACCAAGATCAACTAAACTTTTGTTGAGTTTAAAATTAAAATAAGTAAATGAATAAATATAATTAAGTGAATATCTAATCTATATTTTAATCAAATAGAAATCATACATAAAATAATATATTGTTTTCTGTAGAAGACGAGATCGGACCCGACAAGTAGGATTTTGCATCCGACACATCATTAAAGTGACATCGGAGTTAAAGGTGGGCAAAATATTATTTCTCTAAAGAAAATAGGTTTGCTTTTAATTTCATTCGTTGTTGCACGTCTTCATGATATCTATCATTTTATTTATAATTTAGTGGTCAATGAAAACATAAACTGATATTCATAGTTGAATTTATATCTGCATTGTGACTGGTGTAACTGTTTGACTTGGGACTTTGGATATATAAATATCATTTGACAATAATATTGGTTGACTGAGTCCATTTCGGCGTGGGTAGGTTAGACAACGGATCGAACAGGTTTCCTGTGATCCTTGTTTGACTACCCATTTGCCTAATCCCATTTTTGGGTCGGGCGGAGACAGCGACGTAACTTGGGTCGTAGAACGGTATATTAGGAATATGACGATCTCGGGTAAAAGCCCATAGCTAAAGAGACGTCGAGCCAACCGGGAGGGATAAGGTGGCGGGCTTCGGCCAAATCTTTGTTAGGAGTTATAAGGAGAACGAAAGATATGTCTCGATCAATACAAATCCTACGTTCTGTTCACTTCGGGGTCGATCGATTGATGATCGGTGATTGACAACCTAATCGATCAATCGCGACTAAAACTGAATATCTAATAAATTATTGTTGCTTTGCTGTTCTAAGGGTGATATTTGTGAATGTTTGTTTATTGTTTGTGCATCATGGAATCATAAAATAAAGTTATCTTAATCTGTGCATTCCACTTCCCCACTCATGGGCTCGTTTAGCTCACCCCACGTTTTGTTTCCTTTTTCTTAAAATTTTTGAAGGTGAGAACTATGAAAATAGCGAGACCGACACAGATCGCCGAGTAACATTAGTTAAAATCATAGTTTTCTTTTAAGCCATGTTATGACTTGTACATATTTTTGTTATGTCCTGCGGACAACTTGTAATATATAGGTTGAAGTCGGGTTATACTTGGACTTCGTTGTATTTTGGTTTGTTATAATAAGTATTGTAAGTTCGAACTAAATATTCGAGAAGAATTTGGCTTGTATGATTATAATGGTTTGTAATGACTATTTTATATTATTATTATAGTTTACCTTTCTATATTTCATATGTTGGGCGTGACGGTTAGAGTGGTATCAAAGCTTAAGTGTGAAATAGGTTACACCTAAGCCAACCCAGGATAGGATTTTCCGCTTTGTGGAATTGGGTACCCCGACTAGACCCCAAGACTGAAGTGTTGAATTAGGATACGACCTCCTGAAGATTTCATATAGGGTTACTTGAGTGATAAGTTATGACTTGTGCCTTACATCTTTACTTCTTTTTCTCGCTAATTCTTTGATTATGATCTAATAAGGGTTTATTGTGTAGGAATGGATCCATATATACATTTGGATTGCATGGAACACATACATTACCTTGAAAACTTAGTGCAATTCTATACGGATCAGAGTGAGGAATTCCAGGTGTTGTTCCACCAGCAACAACAATATACAAATCTGCTGGGGACCGAGCTAAATTTGACGCATGAGGTGATAAATGCAATGAAAGTTCAACTCAATCAACGGACTCTGAGGCGGTGAATATGCAAATCATGAGAGAACAAGAAATGCGGATCATTCGGCACGAGTGATCGATCTACTTGACCTTTGCCATTATAGGAGCTACTCATCCAATAGCTTCATTTTCACCGGACTATGGGGAAACCGGGACGAGAATGAGGACCGGTTGGCCGAGTCAAACCCAGGCGTGGATTTTGTAATGTGGGAGATAGCCCTGACTGGGGGTTATTATAATTGATCCATAGATTGTATGGATCATAAGGTTGTGTAGATATTTTGATCGTAATTTGTTGGGGACACCTATGTATATAGTTTAGTATGGGCGGTGTAGCGTAGTACTAGCATAGAACACAACACATTTTGCTCATCGGTCTTTGTTTTGATTGTGTAACCTTGCGCTACCGTAAATAATCGAAATGTATAATATATGTGTGTGAATGACATGATGTTTATCTTTCTCTTTGTTGATGGTGTTCTTTTCGTTATTGTGATTCATACAATAATTTAAATTTTATCCTTTGAGTACATTCATGATAATTTCCATGTTTCGAGAATAAATGGCCGAAAGAGAGAGGAGGTAGAGGTAGGCCACGTAAAAATCAAAGTACGAGCCATACCCTCCGCAAGGGAGAGTCGTGGTTCCGGATGATCCACCACCCCCTCCTGTAGATGAAGAAAATTTGAATACTCGGGTGCTACAACAATTCCATGGTGTTCTTGCAACAAAATAATCGTAAAATCAAGAATGTAGGCCTAGTTGTCGAGACTCATGATAGAATTCTCGAAAGATTTCTACGACTTGATCCACTAATATTCCATGGTGAGCCAGGACGATATGAGGCGGAAGCAATGGCTGGATAAAATGGAAAGTATCTGTTGCTCTACATTATAACGAGGAACAAAAACTTATGTTAGTAGTTTTTCGATTAGAAGTTGCGGCTAGGGATTGGTGGCGAGTCGTCGATGAAAGATGGAATAGAATGGGAACTGAAAGAATGTAGGAAAACTTTGTTCAAGAATTTAGGAAGAAGTATATCCCAAGAGTAGTTCGTGAGACTCGTAGAGACAATTTCACCGTCTACGGGGTTCGATGACCGTGACTCAATATGAAGCGAGAATTTCATCGATTATCCAAATACGCTCCTGGTTGTTCAAGAAGAAGAAGATAGGCTCTATAAGTTTACTCGGGGTTTGCGTCCCGAGATTCAAAGACAAGTAATTGGTAATAAGAATGAATACCTATGATGAAGCCGTGTGAGGAAGCGGCTCGGGTAGAAAGTGGGCTAAGTCGATTAGAACCTCAGCCGAGAGAGGAAACTTCAACCCTCCAAGGAAATCGTTTAGAGGACAGACATCAAAGATGCCGCAACCATACACGAAAAAGAGGGCCTACCACATACGTCGACAAAGGAAAACAAATCTAATCAACCGTGTGTGCGCGTCTTTGTGGAAGAAGTGGACATACCGTAGAGAATTCTTGGAAGAAGCTTGGGAATTATGCGAGATCGTGATGATAAACATCGATTGAGGGATGATAGTGAGACAAGCTAATGCTAACCCAACTTCTATTTCAAAACCAGGTGGTAAAAGTGGAACCCGACCTAAGGTGGCGGGACGAGTCTTTGCCTTAATCGACAGAGGCACGAGTCAGCGACATGGTGGAAGGTACGTTTCTCATATCTGGACACATTGCCAAAGCCTTAATAGATCCAGGATCTACGCATTCATTTGTTGCACCGCATTTTATATGCAATTTGAATGCTTGCATTGGCTTTGCCTTACTCGTTGGAAATGGCAACTTGATAGGGGATAGTCAAATAACGATGCTTGTGTTATGTGATTTGTGATATTAAAATTGAACAGGATAGTTTCAGTTGACTTAATTATGTTACCTATCCTGGAATATGATGTTATTTTGGGAATGGACTGGTTAGCTAGATATCATGCATGCATGGTGTCGAACTAAGAAAGTCAAATTATGCGTGCTGGACAAGACGATGAGTGGAGTTTACGGGAGGTGCGAATTCTAGTAGCCCTATCATTTCAATTTGTTAGGGCTGGAAGGCCCTAGCCAAAGGAGCACATGGATATATAGCATACTTAATGAATAAACCAGGGGATCGAAGGGGATAAGTGAAATACCAAGTGAGTGTCGAGAATATTCGGATGTATTTCCCCAAGAACTCACCTCATTACCACCTGATCGGGAGATCGAATTCACGATTGAGATCCTACCGGGGAACATCACCAATAGCTAGACGCCGTATCGGATGGCACCGCTCGAGTTGCAAGAGTTGAAAACTCAATTACGAAATTGTTGAAACTAGGATTCATTCGACCTAGTACTTCCGGGGAGCTCTGTACTATTTGTGAAAAAGAATGATGGAACATTGCGGTTGTGCATTGATTATCGAGAGCTTAACAACATCACTATCAAGAACAAATACCCTCTACCCCGGATCGATGTAACTGTTTGATCAACTTCAGGAGCCAAGGTGTACTCCAAGCTAGATTTCTGACAAGGCTATCATCAATTGAAGATAAGAGATGCGGACATATCAAAAACGGCTTTTCAAACTAGATATGGACACTACGAATTTGTAGTGATGCCATTTGGTTTGACCAATGCCCTGCGGCATTCATGGATTTGATGCATCGGGTATTCAGCCCCTACCTAGATCAATTTATAGTTATTTTTATTGATGATATTCTTATATACTCCAAAACCGAAGTGGAACACGAGACTCATCTAAGAATCGTACTAGAAACGCTACGACAACATAAGTTGTACGCCAAATTTAGTAAGTGTGAGTTTTGGCTCACGAAGTGGCCTTTTTAGGTCATGTTATTTTCGGTGATGGGATCGCGGTGGATCCCGAAAGGTGCGACGAGTGCTTGATTGGAAGCGCCGAAACCGTCACGGAAGTTAGAAGTTTTTGGGTCTTGCAGGATACTATCATAGATTTATCAAAGATTTTTCCAAAATTGCGGGGATCACTTACCCGATTGACTCAAAAAGCGGGTAAAATCGTGTGGGATGATAAATGTGAAACGAGCTTTAAATTAAAGAAAAGACTCATTCGCACTTCATGGCCCTCCTGAAGGACTAAAGAATTTCGTGGTGTATAGTGATGCGTCGAGAGAAGGACTTGGTGCGGTACTAATGCAAAATGGTAAAGTGGTTGCTTACGTTGTTTGATACATGTCTTTATCTTAATTTTGATGATTTTATTTTATCACCAAAACAATGTTTTTTAAAGGTTGTCCAAATACTCCTAAATGGTTTAAAATGGTTTTAATATTTTAGGAGTATTTTCTCAAGTTTATTAAAAATGGACAACACTTTTATCAATGAGTTTTTACTCCTATAACGGGTTCCTAAATGTTGTCTAAATACTCTCGATCGGTTTAAAATGTTTTTACACAATTTCGGAGTATTTCTTGAGTTTTATTTTCGACAAAAATTGGACAATATTTTGTCTCGTGATCGGCCGCCCTATAGGGCAACCCGTGACTGAAGATGTTTATTAGAAAGAAAATGAGACGGAAACAAAAACAAGCAGTCGGTCGACCGTGCATCGGCGTCGTCGTCCGTCGCCTGGCGTCGGCCGTCGGTCGCCGGCCGAGTGACTGCAAGTTTCATGTTGAAAGCAGAACTTAACCCCCGTTTTTTGCCTGGGGACCGGTTGAGACAGGGGGTCGGCCGGTCGAAAGCCTCGTCGCCGGTCGAAGCCTCGTCGCCGGTCTGGCCCTGTTGTAATTTTCAAAGTGTTCTTATTTTCTCTTATTTACGTGCGGCCGGCCATTCGTGTATTAATGACAAAAAAAATATGACCGTTTGACAAAGACACATTTCCTTAAATTGTGGGATTGATTTCTAATGACTATATTCTTGATTTTAATTGTATTTTTCTGTAGATTTTCAATCCCCAAGAGGAGCCTATGCTTGATCAATCATCTTCTATAAATAGAGGAAGTTTTGGAGCAACCAATACAACAATTGTGATACAACACAACAAGATACACTTCAAGCAAATACTTGGTCTTTCATTGTTATTATTCTTGTTGTAAATTTGCCTAGCTTATCACTTTCACATCCTTGAGGTCTAGGCTATTCTTGATTACACTTTGCACTCAAATTGTATTATTCATTATTGAGTTGTAATCTTGATTTTTGGTTATCATTCAAACACAAGATATCCTTGTGAGTGTTCTTGTGGTAAGAACATACTTGGATGATCTAGGTGATAGGTGAAGAGGATTGTGGTAATCTTCTTATTGAGGTGTTGAAGAATTTGGTATTCTTCAAGGTTGAAGATTGTGGAAATCTTCACAAGGTGCCGTTGAAGGAAGATTGTGGTAATCTTCAAAGGGAGATTGTGGTAATCTTCAAAGGTGGTGTTGAAGAAGAGTGTGGTACTCTTCAAGGTGTTGTAAGTTGAATTTGTATTAATTTTGGTAATTAATAAAATTCTTTTTCTTTTCGAAATCCATCCCGGATATACTGGGGTGGTAGAGGATTAGGCCCTAGGTGGGTTGAACCTCTTTAAATCGACGTGTGTTGTTTACATTCCGCACCTTTATTATTTTGTTTGAGCATTCGATTTTAAAAAGAGGGCGAAATCGAAAAGATGGAGATAATCTATTCACCCCCTCAGATTATCGTAGTCGCTTGGATTTACAAGTGGTATCGAGCCAAACTCTTTGGCAAGCTCGTTTCACATCGCGAGTAAAGAGAAACGATCGACGGCTGAACAAAGCTCATCTATCCGGCACCTCCACCACCAAGCCACCACTATTTGATTCCAAGAATTTTAATTTTTGGAAAGAAAGAATGGAATGCTATCTACAAGGTTGCGGGTTCGACATTTGGAACACCGTCATAAATGGAGAATCCATTCCGACGAAAGATACACCATACACCTCAAAAGGCTTCAAAAAGCTCAATGATGAAGAAAAGAAAATCATCTCCTTAAACGATAAGGCTTTAAATATTTTGTATTGTTCATTTACTAATTTAGAAAATGAACATATTGTAGGAATAAAGTCCGCACATGAAGTATGGCAAAAATTAGAAACCATCTATGGAGTATTTGCAAATGAAAGGAGTCAAACAAAAGCATCTACTTCTCAAGATCATACAAGCTCAAATCTAAGGAATAAGCCTCCTACAACTTCCAATTATGAAGAAGTTGAATATTGTTTTATGGGCATCAATGAAGAAAATGAGGTATGTCTTAAACCCTCTACTTCCTATGATATTGTCATTCAAAATGATTATAGTGATTTACAAAATGATTATGATGAACTTCAAAATGAATTCCAAAGCTTACTTGTTAGATACAAAAATTTGAAAAAGGAATTCAATATTTTGAAAAATGATAAGGATAGTTTATTTACTTCTTATGAATCACTATCATGTGCTCACACCACCACACTTGACAAGGTTAGAAACCTTGAAAAAGAAAATAGTACTCTTGTTGAGAATATTGATTGCATGAAAAAGGATTTATTAAAATCAAACTTGAGTACCAATAAAATGTCAATATTGTTGATATTCATAATTGTGATAAGGGACTTGATCATAAGCCTAATGTTGTTAATCATATGAAAAAGGATCAAGTCACTATGCATATTGGTCATTATGCTCCTAGAATTATTACTTGTTTTTATTGTGGCAAAAAGGGTCATACGGCTAATTATTGTCGGGCTAGAAATAGCTCTAAATATTGTTGGAGACGTAAAAGTCTCAAAGCTAGTCTTAAAGGACCCAAACACATGAGGGTACCACAAAACAATGTGCTATTAGGTACCCGGCAAAGCAAAAATCGGAGAAAATTCATGCCACCAAGAAAACATCAAATGAACGTTTCATTTGATAAAAGAAGGAGAAACTACTCTCAACAAAGCCAATTTCTAAGAAGAGCGTATAATCAAAAATGGGAAAAACACAATCCTTGGAAATGGCAAAGACATCATCAACAAGATGATTTTCAAAGAAGAAGAAACCATCAACCATGGGAAGGTAACCAAACTTGGAAATGGAGAAGTCATCATCAACAAAGTGACTTCTCAATGGGAAGATATCATCAACAATGGGAAAAACACAACCCATGGAAACGGCGTAATTGGTAAACCGTATCTCCCCATTTACATATGCATTTTTTTAAAATCTATGCATACTTTTAATTGTGTCTTAATTGCAAAATGAATTTTCAAGTATTTATTTTTAATATAGGTCTCTCATATATTTATGAGTTTCAAATTTTTAAAAAAAAAAAAAAAAGGCCTTGCATGATTTTCTAAAACTCTTGAGCATTTTATTAGACTTATGTGGCTTATTATCTCTTATGAAATCTTATAGCATAAGCTCCTTTTGATATCTCATATTATTTGCCTACACTTGAATTTTCTATGAAAATGTTGTCTAAGAATTGTGTAGGATACATATTTCATACTCATTGGCTATTACGTCATCAAGTTTCTTAAACCATCGAGGTATGTCTACTCGTATTTTTCTTTAAACTCGATTTTATGCTTATGCACATATCTTTCAAGATATTTCATTTTGATCCCTTAAGTGCCCCAAATTAATCTTGCAAATATTTTCTTTTAAAAGGCACTACGTGTTTAGTCTCGATTTTATCATTTATATGTTTTCCCAAAACCCATATTTGTTGGATATAGTCCAAACTTATATTTTTGCAAAGTTTTAAAACTTTTGGGGTGAAAAATCGATTTTTGGAAAACTATGGGAGTAAGAAAAATCACCGGGGGACGGTCATAGCGGGCGGCCGGTCGCCCGCCCCTCGATCGGTCGCCCCCTCGACGTCGGCCGCCCAGGCCATTTTTTGCACTTAAAACTTTTCGCCTTGACTCTTAAAACAGAATGAGAAAATTTCTTAAAACCCTATAGCGCGATTTTTCCCCTTTTCCTCTACAATCTTCAATTCTTCATCAATCCTTGAAATTTTTCGTGCTAATTCACTTCTTTTTGCAAGAACTTCACATATATGGCACCTCCAAGAAATTCTATCGAACGAAATCCTCAAAAGAGGAGAAGGAGGCAAAGGGGTGAATCTTCTTCCAATCCCCAACAAGATGATATTCTACAAAGAGACCATCAAAATCGGAAACTACGGAAGAGGAGATTGTCGAATTAAGAGCCGGGGTTTCAAAATCGAGCATTCGTTGGGACTCTAGTAAGTTATCACTCCTCTACGAGCCTCCCTCTAGAGCTAATAGATTTCGTTTTTAAATAAACTTGCGGAGGAACATTATGAAAATATTGGATTGAATGATAAGAAAATTGCGTGCACTCGTATGGTTCGTTTTCAAGCATTTCATGATGAATTTCCGGATATTAGAGCTTACTTTGAAATTCAAGAATGGGTTTCACTTTGGGATAATCCGTGTTTGCACTATGATGACGAGCTTATAAAACTTTTCTATGCAAATATGTGGATTGTTGATGCTACGATAGATAATCCTTTGGAACTTCACACATTTGTTAATGGTAGGCATTTTTCATGGACATTGGCGATATTTGTGATCACTTTAACGTGCCAAATGATGGGGTAGTCAATGTGGATTGCGCCCATTGGGATGATAACATTTTCGGTGTTTCACTAGATGATGTGAAAACCTTTTTAGGAGTATATCCGAAGTAACATACTCGGCAATGCCGCCAAATTATCGGATTATATCTATCATTTGCTCCTATTGTGTTTGTAGAAAGGAAATAAAACTTCCAAGTAATCTCGAACTCTTTCTCACCTATAAGATTGTTCGAGGAGAAAGAGTAAATTATGGGGCAATTTTTGTATATTGCTTGTTGGAATCTAGAAAGCTTACCAAGAAGAAATATACCTTGGGGAAATTTGATTTGCCGACTCTTATACTTATCGGGATACCGGAAAATGAAATGAATACCAAAATTCGTCACAATGATTTTGATAATGCCAACATTCTACAAATGGTAAGAATGCGACGACATTTACCACGGGTTCCTACCAAAGCCGCTAGGGGGCGTGCCCGACATCAACAACAACCTCGGGATGATTTCTTTAATGACAATGAGGTTGAAAATATTGGAAGAGGTGAGTTTGACGAACAAGGAGATGATGTGGGGAATGAAGAGGAAAATGAAGAAGAAAATGTGGGAAATGAACAAGAAATTATGGAAAGAAGAAAATGAGGAAGGAGATGAAGACGAGTTGGATGTTGAAGATCTAAATCTCAAAGAGAGAATGGCCAAAGTGGAAAGAGAAACATTTAGAGATGTGGCCTCTCTTAGAAAAGAGCTCGGGTCATGAAAAAGGAAAATTCTAGTTTGAAAAAAGTCAATTGGCAAATTGAAGAAATTCATCAAGGACCTCATACCGGAACTTGCTTCTCTTCGGACGAAGATTGATATCCCCATCTCCTCTACTTTCTAGCATTTTCATTTAAGTTGTTTTGTACTTTTATGAACCTTTGTAAAACTCATTTGTACTAATGATATTTGCTTGTTTTTCTTAAAGGGTTAAAATTGCAAGTTGATAATGACTTGTGAATGATCATGACTTTGATGGAGTATTTGATGGTAAAAATACTCTAAAGCATTGTTTGATAATTGGTATGAAGTACTTGATGGTAAAAGTGCTTCTTTTATTGCTTTGTTCATTATGCTTAGTTGGATATGTTGGGACATTTGATACATATATTGTTGAAAGCATGACTTATTACTTGTTGGATGCTCTAATTGTTGGCATTTGAAATGCCTTGATCATTCTTAGCTTATCTCAATTGGGTTGAACCCTTGAGAATCTACTTTGAGCTTCTTAATTGATGAACAAATTATTGCATATGGTGCATATGATTTTTTGAGCTTTGTAATGAGGTTGATTGATGATATGAAATTTTTTGGCTTGAACCATTTACAAAGGTTATATACAACCTCTTCTATTTTTCACGCACACAAGGTGTTTGTTAAAATGTCGCAATGAAACTTTCAACTTCTACATGATTCTCTTGCTTCAAAATGTCTTAAAATCTTTTTTAAATCATGTTTTTAGCTTACTAATAAGCTTATGGATCTTTTATGTTTCAATTCTCCAATTTTCCTTGGATTATTATGCCTTAATTGCTCAACGGTTTTTAAACCGTTCCTTTGCGCTTTGATATTATTGTATGGTGTTTTCACCATCCTAACATTCTTTTGATGATTCCAAAGGGGAGAAAAACAGGATATTGGCTCATTAGCTCAAAGAAGCTAATAAAAGCTTGTCATAAAAGCTATAAGCTATGGCTCATAAAAGCCATAAGTTGTGATTTGTTCTTAGTCCAATTGTTGCTTGATGGACTTATATTATTGTTTAATGTTGTTTTGTGACAGGGGAGCTTATAAGCTCTTGAACAAATTGTAAAAGCTAAAGCTTTTAGCTTATGGATTATTGCTCTTACATTATTCTTGATGTGCTTGTTGATAGGGGAGCTTATGCTTATTATTGAAATTATTTACTCCTACTTGGTTGCTTTAATTTTTGGAAATTTTGGTTGCTTCCAAACGGTCAAATGTCTTTCCGGAAAATCATTTCTAAAATTGCTCTCTTAGTTTGTGTAAAAATTGTTTTGGTTTGTAATCATCAAAAAGGGGGAGATTGTTTGATACATGTCTTTATCTTAATTTTGATGATTTTATTTTATCACCAAAACAATGTTTTTTTAAAGGTTGTCCAAATACTCCTAAATGGTTTAAAATGGTTTTAATATTTTCCGGAGTATTTTCTCAAGTTTATTAAAAATGGACAACACTTTTATCAATGAGTTTTTACTCCTATAACAGGTTCCTAAATGTTGTCTAAATACTCTCGATCGGTTTAAAATGTTTTTACACAATTTTTGGAGTATTTCTTGAGTTTTATTTTCGACAAAAATTGGACAATATTTCTGTCTCGTGATCGGCCAGGTCGCCCTATAGGGCAACCCGCACTGAAGATGTTTATTAGAAAAGAAAATGAGACGGAAGCAAAAACAAGAGGTCGACGGTCGCCAGGCGTCGGCCGTCGCGTGGTCGGCCAAATCGATACCGCAAGTTTCATCTTGAAAGCAGAACTTAACCCCTTCGTTTTTTTGCCTAGGGGACCGGTTGAGACAGGTCGACCGGTGAAGCCTCGTCGACCGGCCGCCCTGTTGTAATTTTCAAAGTGTTCTTATTTTCTCTTATTTAAATGCGGCCGTATCTGTGTATTAATGACAAAAAATATGACCGTTTGACAAATGAGACACATTTCCTTAAATTGTGGGATTGATTTCTAACACTATATTCTTGATTTTAATTGTATTTTTCTGTAGATTTTCAATCCCCAAGAGAAGCCTATGCTTGATCAATCATCTCCTATAAATAGAGGAAGTTTTGGAGCAACCAATACAACAATTGTGATACAACACAACAAGATACACTTCAAGCAAATACTTGGTCTTTCATTGTTATTATTCTTGTTGTAAATTTGCCTAGCTTATCACTTTCACATCCTTGAGGTCTAGGCTATTCTTGATTACACTTTGCACTCAAATTGTATTATTCATTATTGAGTTGTAATCTTGATTTTTGGTTATCATTCAAACACAAGATATCCTTGTGAGTGTTCTTGTGGTAAGAACATACTTGGATGATCTAGGTGATAGGTGAAGAGGATTGTGGTAATCTTCTTATTGAGGTGTTGAAGAATTTGGTATTCTTCAAGGTTGAAGATTGTGGAAATCTTCACAAGGTGCCGTTGAAGGAAGATTGTGGTAATCTTCAAAGGGAGATTGTGGTAATCTTCAAAGGTGGTGTTGAAGAAGAGTGTGGTACTCTTCAAGGTGTTGTAAGTTGAATTTGTATTAATTTTGGTAATTAATAAAATTCTTTTTTTTCAAATCCATCCCGGATATCTTTGGGGTGGTAGAGGATTAGGCCCTAGGTGGGTTGAACCTCTTTAAATCGGCGTGTGTTGTTTACATTCGCACCTTTATTATTTTGTTTGAGCATTCGATTTTAAAAAGAGGGCGAAATCGAAAAGATGGAGATAATCTATTCACCCCCTCTAGATTATCGTAGCGCTTGGATTTACATACGCTTCTCGTAAACTTAAGCCCTATGAAGCAAACTATCCTACACATGACCTTGAATTAGCAACTATCGTTTTTGCGTTAAAAAATGGCGACATTACTTGTATGGGGCAGAATTTACGATTTTTATCGATCATAAGAGCCTCAAATATCTTTTTTCTCAAAAGGAGCTGAATTTAAGACAAATGAGATGGGTTGAGCTATTAGAAGACTATCACTTTGATATACGTATCACCTGGGTAAAGCCGATGTGGTCATGAGATGCCTTGAGTAGAATACTCAAATTGCTAGGTTAATGATCCGAGAATGGCATTCCTTAGAAGAATTGAGTTATTGGAATCCTACAATAGTGGAAACTCGGCTCAGTATGTGCCAACTTATCCTTAAAATTAGATTTGTTAGAGGAGATCCAGAGTCGCAACGAAGGGATGACAAATTTAAGGGATTAGTGGAGAAAGTTCTACAAGGCGTAAGACCTGATTTTCATATGGGAGAAGATGGAATTGTGAGGTTCAAAAATAGAATCTGTATACCGAATGATGCAATGCTGAAGGATAAAATCCTAACTGAAGCCCATCGCTCAAAATACACTATCCACCCTGGTGGCAACAAGATGTATAAAGACCTGAAGAAACACTTCGGTGGGTGAACATGAAGAATCAAGTAGCGGAGCATGTGGCGAAATGTTTAACGTGTCAGCGGGTAAAGGTGAACATCGAGACCTTGAGATTGTTACAACCATTAGCAATCCCGAATGGAAATGGGAGAAGATCACCATGGACTTTATAACATCTACCCAGGACTCGGGGTGGGCGGGATACTATTTGGGTGATCGTAGATCGATTTACAACATCTGCTCACTTCTTTTTGTTCGAAAAACAGATAGTTTGCAGAAATTAGCTCAAGTCTATATAAAAGAGATCGTTAGATTACATGGAATCCCGACGGATATTGTTTGAGATAGAGACCCAAGATTCGTTTCGATTCGGAAAAGCCTTCTTGAAGGATTAGGAACAAAATTGAGCTTCAGACGCGGCGCACCCTCATCTGAGACGGACAATGCGAGAGAACCATTCAAACCTCGAAGATATCGAGGACATGTGCCTTTGGACTTTTCAGGCAATTGGGAGGTACATCTTCCGTTGGCGGAATTTGCCTATAACAATAGCTATCAAGCGACTATATGCATGGCACCTTACGAAGCTCTATATGGAAGAAAGTGTAGATCTCGATATATTGGGAAATTGAAGACAGGTGGACTCCAAAGCAAAAGCGAGACTTGCAGTCAACAATTCCAAAAGTAGATCTAGTTCAAGATGCGATTGATAAGGTACAACTCATTAAAGGCAGATTGAACCGCTCAAAGTCGCGAGAAGAGCTACGCAGACAATCGGAGAAAAGAGTGGAATTTGAAGTTGGTGATAAAAATTTTCTACGACTTTCCCCAAGGAAAGGACTAATTCGAGCCAAGAAAGGTGGAAAACTAAGTCCGCTATGTGGGACCTTATCAAATTCTAGAGAGAATTGGAAAACGGCGTATCGTCTAGAACTTCTAAGCGCATTGGCGGGGAATGCATAACGTATTTCACGTTTCCCGACTAAAGAAGTATCATCCCGATCCAGAACACGTACTCACAGAAGAATTACCTGAAGTCCGAGAAGATTTATCATATATTGAACGACCACTCCGAATTATTGATCAACAGATCAAAGAATTGCGTCGGAAGCGAATCCCGTTAGTGAAAGTTATATGGCAACGACACGATAAACCTGAAGACACTACTTGGGAACCAGAAGATGAAATGAGATCAAGTTATCCAGAACTTTTTCATGATGGAATTTGGGGACCAAATTCTTTAAAGGAGGGGAGAATGTGAGACCCCACGTCTAGATAACTTCAAATCGTCACTTTTAAGGTAATTGATTATTATTTAGTCTAATTAAGTTTTGTTTAATTTTTGTATGTGGAATTTTGATAATGATTTTTCCTAAGCAACTTATCAATTATTTAAGGATATTTTTATTATGACCATTAGGGACGAGTTGACTTACTTAAATTTAGATTAATGGTTAATTAGTTAAAATGATTTTGGATTATATTAACATTAATTAAGAATTTAGTCATATTAATGCTAGCATTTTTAACTCATTAATTTTGTTATTTCTTTGTTTTTTGTACAATTGGATTTACTTGGTACTAATGCAGACCAAGTTTTATTCATGATGACTCACCTAGTTATTTTAGTAAAAAAAAACAAAGGGGGACACCTAGGCATGGTCATTCCTTATCACCTGCCACTTAGCATTAGATAAACCAAAGTTAATCACCAACACCTTTTATCACACACTCATCCCCTAAAGGAGCCAACACCACTTTCTCTCTCTCGTTCATTTCACTCGGCCGACAATAACTTCCGGAGAAAGAAACGGATTGGTAATTTCTGAATTTTAAGTATTGTAAATTCCTTCTTAAAGTGTGAATTTGGTATGTTATTGTGTTTATTTGTAATTTAAATGTTTGTCAATTAGGAGGTTAGTAATGACTGCAACAAATATATATATATATATATAGAGAGAGACACGAAGCATAGAGATTAATTATTATTTAAAGCTATAGAGGTTAATTATTATTTAAAGCTACAATTAAAAAAATAAAATAGAATTCCTTGATGAAACTAATAAAACTGGAATTGTGTTATTATGTGGGTGGACCTATCAATCTGTGAGTGAGTGATTTGATTAGTTTATACAAATAAAGAGATTTATACTTTAATTAGAAGGGTAATGCTGTATAGCGTATTATTAATATTAATCATATGTAGACTACTGGGATGATGCCTTCTAACCAGAATGGGAGAAATAATTTGTAGTTTAGTATAACACTCAATTTTGGATTATGGAAGTAATTTTATTATTTTACAAAATTACCTAATTTAAATTCTAATTGTTAATAGTTATAACCTGCAGAACCAAGATCAACTAAACTTTTGTTGAGTTTAAAATTAAAATAAGTAAATGAATAAATATAATTAAGTGAATATCTAATCTATATTTTAATCAAATAGAAATCATACATAAAATAATATATTGTTTTCTGTAGAAGACGAGATCGGACCCGACAAGTAGGATTTTGCATCCGACACATCATTAAAGTGACATCGGAGTTAAAGGTGGGCAAAATATTATTTCTCTAAAGAAAATAGGTTTGCTTTTAATTTCATTCGTTGTTGCACGTCTTCATGATATCTATCATTTTATTTATAATTTAGTGGTCAATGAAAACATAAACGATATTCATAGTTGAATTTATATACGCATTGTGATGATGTAAGCTGTTTGACTTGGGACTTTGGATATATAAATATCATTTGACAATAATATTGGTTGACTGAGTCCATTTCGGTGTGGGTAGGTTAGACAACGGATCGAACAGGTTGCCTGTGATCCTTGTTTGACTACCCATTTGCCTAATCCCATTTTCGGGTCGGGCCGGAGACGGCGACAGAACTTGGGTCGTAGAACGGTATATTCCGGAATATGACGATCTCTGGGTAAAAGCCCATAGCTAAAGAGACGTCGAGCCAACTGGGAGGGATAAGGTGACTGGGCTTCGGCCAAATACTGTTAGGAGTTATAAGGAGAACGAAAGATCGTATGGTTCCATCAATACAAATCCTACGTTCATCGTTCACGGATCGATCGATTGATGATCGGTGATTGACAAACCGATCGATCAATCGCGACTAAAATGAATATCTAATAAATTATTGTTGCTTTACTCGTTCTAAGGGTGATGATTTGTGAATGTTTGTTTATTGTTTGTGCATCATGGAATCATAAAATAAAGTTATCTTCTTAACTGTGCATTCCACTTCCCCACTCACTGGGCTCGTTTAGCTCACCCCACGTTTTGTTTCCTTTTTCCTTAAAATTTTTCAGAAGGTGAGAACTATGAAAATAGCGAGACCGACACAGGACTGCCGAGTAACATTAGCTGAAACTCATAGTTTTCTTTTAAGCCATGTTATGACTTGTACATATTTTTGTTATGTCCTGCCGCGGACAACTTGTAATATATAGGTTGAAGTCGGGTTACGTATCCGCCGGACTTCCGTTGTATTTTGGTTTGTTATAATAAGTGTTGTAAGTTCGAACTAAATATTCGAGAAGAATTTGGCTTGTATGATTATAATGGTTTGTAATGACTATTTTATATTATTATTATAGTTTACCTTTCTATATTTCATATGTTGGGGCGTGACAATTAGAGTGGTATCAGAGCTTAGGTGTGAAATAGGTTACACCTAAGCCAACCCAGGATAGGATTTTCCGCCTGTGGAATTGGGTACCCCGACTAGACCCCAAGACTGAAGTGTTGAATTAGGATACGACCTCCTGAAGATTTCATATAGGGTTACTTGAGTGATAAGTTATGACTTGTGCCTTACATCTTTACTTCTTTTCCTGCTAATTCTTTGATTATGATCTAATAAGGGTTTATTGTGTAGGAATGGATCCATATATACATTTGGATTGCATGGAACACATACATTACCTTGAAAACTTAGTGCAATTCTATACGGATCAGAGTGAGGAATTCCAGGTGTTGTTCCACCAGCAACAACAATATACAAATCTGCTGGGGACCGAGCTAAATTTGACGCATGAGGTGATAAATGCAATGAAAGTTCAACTCAATCAACGGACTCTACAGACGGTGAATATGCAAATCATGAGAGAACAAGAAATGCAGATCATTCGGGCACGAGTGATCGATCTCTGCACTGCCGTTATAGGAGCTACTCATCCAATAGCTTCATTTTCACCAGACTATGGGGAAACTGAGGACCAGAATGAGGACCCGGTCGAGGCTGAGTCAAACCCAGACATGGATTTTGTAATGTGGGAGATAGCCCCTGACGGGGTTATTATAATTGATCCATAGTCTGTATGGATCATAAGGTTGTGTAGATATTTTGACTGTGGGTTGTTGGGGACACCTATGTATATAGTTTAGTATGGGCAAAGTGTAGCGTAGTACTAGCATAGGAACACAACACATTTTGCTCATCGGTCTTGTTTTGATTGTGTAACTCTTGCGTCGTAAATAATCGAAATGTATAATATATGTGTGTGAATGACATGATGTTTATCTTTCTCTTGTTGATGGTGTTCTTTTCGTTATTATGATTCATACAATAATTTAAATTTTATCCTTTGAGTACATTCATGATAATTTCCATGTTTTGAGAATAAATGGTGAAAAGAGAGGAGGAGGTAGAGGTAGGCCACGTAAAAATCAAAGGTACGAGCCATACCCTCCGCAAGGGAGAGTTGCGGTTCCAGATGATCCACCACCCCCTCCCCCTGTAGATGAAGAAAATTTGAATACTCAGGTGCTACAACAATTACTGGTGTTCTTGCAACAAAATAATCAGTAAAATCAACGAATGTAGCCCGGTTGTCGAGACTCGTGATAGAATTCTCGAAAGATTTCTACGACTTGATCCACCAATATTCCATGGTGAGCCAGAGGCGATATGAGGCGGGCAGAGCAATGGTGGATAAAATGGAAAGTATCCTGATTGCTCTACATTATAACGAGGAACAAAAACTTATGTTAGTAGTTTTCCGATTAGAAGTTGCGGCTAGGGATTGGTGGCGAGTCGTCGATGAAAGATGGAATAGAATGGGAACTGAAAGAACGTAGGAAAACTTTGTTCAAGAATTTAGGAAACAAGTATATCCCAAGAGTAGTTCGTGAGACTCGTAGAGACGAATTTCACCGTCTACGGCGGGGTTCGATCGTGACTCAATATGAAGCGAGAATTTCATCGATTATCCAAATACGCTCCTGGTTTAGTACAAGAAGAAGAAGATAGGCTCTATGAGTTTACTCGGGGTTTGCGTCCGAGATTCAAAGACGATTATTGGCAATAAGAATGAATACCTATGATGAAGGCTGTGGAGGCGGCTCAGGTAGAAAGTGGGCTAAGTCGATTAGAACCTCAGGCCGAGAGGAAACTTCAACCCTCCAAGGAAATCGTTTAGAGGACGGACATCAAAGATGCCGCAACCATACCACGAAAAAGAGGGCCTACCACATACGTCGACAAAGGAAAACAAATCTAATCAACCGTATGTGCGTCTTGTGGAAGAAGTGGACATACCACTGACGTATCTTGATCAATACTTAGTGGATTCCTCCATGAGTTGGAGAAGAGAGGAGTAGAAGAATTACCCCATCTTCGAACCTCTATAAAAACTTATCGTGTCATTTACATTTCAAAGACTTTAATTCCCGCATCTTATTTGTTTAATTTCACGACATATTTACTAAACCAAACTTAAGGGTGTTAAGTCTTCCATTTGAAAATAAACCACGAGTTGAGCTAATTCGGTCTTAACAATTGAGTTATTCTATCACGGCTCGGTCAGTGCGTTGAGTGACTAACTCTTGATTAACTAAATTGGTTGTCCACCAAGGACACAAATTTTGATAATAGTGTCAACTCGAATTTTAAAAAGGACCAAAAGAGAAAAGTTGGTAAGGTTTATTCAACCCCCTTCTAAACCTTACACTCACACCCCTTGGGACCTACAAGTGGTATCGAGCGGTTGGTTCATTGAGCCTTCCGCACTGGTTCTTGAACTAGATCTCCAAACTTTTCAAAGTCTGTTTTAGTACTTAAGCTTTCAAAACTCCTTTTATCATTAAAAGTTATTATCATGGAAGCAAATTTGACACGCATCCATATGTTCACAATTGAAGAATTTGATGATTGGAAAATTCGTATGCGAGGCTCATCTATCAAAGCATTACATGATGAGATGTGGATAGTGATATAGGATGGGTCGCTCGCAAATCTTAAAAGTGAACACAATCTGTAAGAAGAGCTACACGGTGAAGGTGAAGAGGATGTTGCCCCTAGACAAACTATGGTTGAAAAACCAAGAAGCGAATGGACAAATGATGACGAGAAAAAGATATAACTGGACAATGTAGCCAAGGACATCCTTTACAAAACCTTGGACAAAGCCATGTTCAATAAAGTCAAATCATGCAAAACGGCTAAAGAAATGGGACAAGCTAACATTGATTTGTGAAGGCTCGGAGCAAATCAAGGAAAACAAATTATCGGTGGTTGTACAAAAAATTTGAGAATTTCAAAATGATCGCAGGAGAAAACCTGGATCAACTGGATGCTCGGTTCACGAAATCACCAACGAGCTATCCGCACTTGGAAAGGAATATACACGAAGAAATGTGTATGAAGATCCTAAAAAGTCTCCGGTGAATGGGAAATGAAGGTCATGGCACTTCGAGACATTCCATGGACCTATCGAAGACCTCCAACCATGAACTATTCTCGGATCTCAAAGCCTACGAATTTGAGCCGAGAAGAAAAGATCGAGGAAGAGACAGTTGTACCCAAAACAATTTGCTCTAATTGTTAAGGATGGAAAGAGAGCCGAGGTCAAAGAAGTCATTGATCCGGAAGAAATAGCCCCGATTGTTAAAAGGTTCAACAAGTTCTTCAATAAGAACTACAAGAGAGGCAATGGCGAATTTTCAGAAGACACTCGGCTCTCCCTCCAAGTCAAGGGAAGATAGGCCAACCAAGAGAACAGATCATCAAAAAGTTGAATATCAAAGGTGACAATCCAAGAATGGAAAGAGCTGATCAAAAAGTTGAATATCTATGTTGGAACCGTAGGCAACCAGGTCACTATGCCATTGATTGTCCATATCCTGTAGTCAACAAATACAGGAATGAAGAAGAAAGAAAGAAAGGTCTTGAGAGAAAGAAGACAAGAAAAGAAAAAGGCAATGTTGGTGCAGAGCTGCCGAGACAAAACCAAGTCAAGAGAGACAATCGATTCGAGAGAGCAGTGAAGGCGACTACTCAAGTGACTTTGAAGAAGAAGCCCGATCCGTTCGATGGCCAAGGAACAAGATCAACTCGACCAAGAAGATGAGGTACACTCTAACTCATCAAACTTAGATTCTAGTGATAGTGACTGTGACACACACACATTGGATTCAAGCTATGCAAGAAGAGTGAATCAATTTGAAAGAAATAAAGTATGGGAATTAGTTCAAAGACCCATCCATCAAAATGTTATTGGTACTAAATGGGTGTTCGAAACAAGATGAACGAGGAGGGTTACGTGGTAAGAAACAAAGCAAGACTAGTAGCCAAAGGATATTGCCAAGAAGAAGGAATAGATTTTGATGAAACATTTGCTCTGTAGCAAGATTGGAAGCTATAAGGATGTTTCTTGCCTATGCGACTCACAAGAATTTTATTGTATATCGATGGATGTAAAAAATGCATTCCTAAATGGTTTATTGGAAGAAGAAGTGTATGTTGAACAACCTCCAGGATTTGAGCGAGAGAAGACTCTTGGAGATAAGGTATACAAACTCAAGAAAGCTCTGTATGGATTGAAACAGGCACCCAGAGCATGGTATGATACTTTGTCTCAATTCCTAAGCGAGAATGGATTCACAAAAGGAATAGTAGATAGAACACTTTTGAGAATACAAGACAAGAAGAGCATCTTTGCTTGTTCAAATATATGTGGATGACATCATTTTTGGATCCACAAACAAAGAGCTATGTGAAAAATTTTCAAACCTCATGCAAAGCAAATTTGAAATGAGCATGATGGGAGAGTCGACATTCTTCCTTGGACTCCAAGTAAAAAAAATTTGAAGGATGGAACCTTCATAAGTCAAACAAAATACACCAGAAATTTAATGAAGAAATTTGGTATGGAGGAGAAGTATTCGTGAAAATACCAATGAATACATCATCGAAAATGGACATGGATGCGGATGGCAAGCACGTAGATCAAACAAGATCTGAGCACTTATTGGATCATTGTTTTATCTCACGAAGCGTGCCAGGACATCACATTTCTTTGTAGGTGTATGTGCGAGATTTAAATCTGCTCCAAAAGAGAGCCATATGATGCATGACTAAGAGGATTTTGAGATATTTGAAAGGAAGCCAAGAAGTTGGCTTATGGTATCCAAAGGAAGGTGGATTCAAGCTAATTGGCTATTCAGACTCGACTATCTTTGGATCGATGCGAGTTGACAGGAAGAGCACTTCGTGCACATGTCAAATGCTTGAAATAGGCTAATTTCTGGTTTAGCAAAAAGCAAAATTCAATAGCCACCTCTCTGGTGAAGGGAATACATATCTGCGGCGGTGTTTTGTTAGCTGCGGCCCAAATCGTATGGATGAGGGGCAAAGAAATGAGAGACTATGAAGTTGAAGAAAGGGAAATTCCAATCATGTGTGATAACACAAGTGCAATTGCAATCACTCGAAATCTGTGTTGCACTCAAGAACAAAGCATATCGATGTCGATATCACTTCATAAGAGATCATGTTGAAAAGAAGGACATCATCTTGGAATATATCTCAAGCGATAAAAGCGGTTGGTCGACATATTCACAAAACCATTATGTGAGTCAAGATTTGAAGAACTCAAGCATGAGTTAGGGTTAATTGAGGTGGTGACACTGGAAGACTCAAAGAAAAGAAATGAAACACAAAAAGAGAAAAAGATCTGAATTCTCAAAATCGCCTAAATAAATCACCATGTCGGAAAGACAACTATACCGAATTAATTGACAAATGGTGAGTCACTTAGAGAATCGTGACGAGAAGAGTTAAATCGGCTAAGGGATAAGTTTCGAGTCATTTATGAGCAAAGTGACAAAAACGCAATCGATTTTACTAAGCGGGAATGTTTTTAAATGAGCGTCAAAGATAATGATGATGTGTACAGCAAAAAGTCGCATACTAAGCTTATGATTGGATATAAATGTTGCCGCATTAAATTCGAGACATTAAATGCTAATCGGCGTGCAAAATCTAAGCCGTTGATTTCGATCACATTTCAAAAACCACCCGCACGTCCTTTTAGAAACCATACTTAAACCATTTTCGTCTGTTTTCTCTCACATATTACCAAAACGTTTCATTTCTATCTCAGAAGCAAAGGCAAAACTCTCTCAAAACCCTATCAATATTCAAATCAACTTCTAAGTTTCTTTTTCGTGAAATACTTGAAAAATGGCATCAACTTATGATATCGTCAAGCTAGGGGAAGCAAATCCACACCGGGTCTCTTGTGGATTTCAAGGGAATGATCAAATAGGGGTCCGATGACGCCCTCATAAAGAAAATCGCTGAAAAGATCGAAACGTCCATTTGAAACCATTTCTGACGATGGAGTTCTCGATGACCTATGTGGAAGAGGTCGCACAGTTCTACGTGAATGCTGAGATTCACGATGAGGGGATCAAATCCTCTGTTCACGGGAAGGAGTTCATCATCTCGCCAAGGATCTCGCGAACACCGCTCACTACCGGCGGAAGGAGAACCAGAAATCAATGAAGCGCGTAAACTTGGCTGCCGCTTGGAAGGAAGTAGCCAAGACCGACTATCTTTGAAAAGATAGTCTACACCAAACCAAAAAGGGGAAGGAGGACTACTACAAATCGTTGGACATAGTTGCCAAATGCATAGACATCAAATTTGGCGGCTTTGACCAACTGTTCTAAAGCAAAACCGATCGTAATGGCTGCGATCATTGAAGAAAAGCAAGTAAACGGGCTGAGTTTGTCTACAGCAGACTCGCGAGAATGTAGGGAACAAATCCTTCAAGGAGAATGGTGCATTTGGAGGATCCGGGATATGGCACAGTGATTGGCGGTGATGGAGGTGAAAGGAGTCCTTCTTCGACATGGAAAGGCGTTCCCATGTAAACAAGAGGATGTTCGAGATCAAACCTCTCGGCGCACGAAGAGAGCCCACGCCAAGAGAGCGATACAAGTGAGGGGGAATCGGTGACCAAGATACTGTTGTTTCCTCTCCACCAAAGAAGAAAAGCGCCCCTGCACTGCTAAGAGAAGCTATTGCCCCTGCTAAGAAAAACAAATCTGCTCATGCCCCCTCGCCGAGTCGCTGCCCCATGGCAGCCGAGTCTCCCGCCCACAGCAGCGGCCGAGAAGGAATCTCAAATACCTTCTCCGGTCGTCAAAAAGAGGAGAAGCGATAAGCTAAGACGACTCCGCTCCTCGAAGAAAAACACCAAAGACGGCCCCCGCCGCCTGGGACTCGAGAAGACACTCTCTCCGGAGAAATCCCTCGAGTACGAACTAAGAGAGACGAAGAAGAATCATCAAGCAATCCGAACTTGAAAAAGACAGTTGAGTCGCCACTCAAACAGATATCTAGGAGCTGCTGGAGAAGTAGAGTCTCCGGATATTATTGATGAAAAAATGACCAAGTCTGTGAAGCGCGATCAACAGAGAGCAAATCGAAGACCCACATGTAGTTCGAACAGTGAGACACAAGAAGTAGCTGAGAAATCTAACTCGCTTTGTTGATAGAATCGTATCCCCTCCCGCACATGACGCATGCTGTGACAGAATAGAACACCAAAGCTTGCTACTTTCTATCCCCGAGAATGAGGAACAGCAAGAAAAAGCTGAAAGAGATGATGATGTGATGATCATATCCCCACCTTATCCAGACATCCAAAATCGTCACGAGAGTGGAGGAAGTGGAAATTGAGTCGATCCAGGGAATAGTTCCAACGGCCCGAGTTTATCGAAGAATAAGAGGGCGATGAACTTTCTTGGAGTGACCACCGTGGTCCAAGCATTGGATGAAAAAAGCGCATGATATCTTGCAGATCTTCAAGGACAAGGAGAAGGAGAGACAGACAGAGAGAGGAAGCGAGGCACGTGAGAAGGCCGCATCCCCTATCACCGGCACCACAGTAACACACACATCATCTCCCGACGTCTTATCGGATAGTGATGAGGATCGGACCCCTCGCCGCCACAGAAAAGTTGCAAATGCAGCAAGCAATGCATGAATCGAGAATTCTTCATGAGAAAAGAATGATGGAGGGACCAGGAGAGTCCTCCAAAACACACAGCTGGAGTTGGACCCAATGGGAGTGCCAAAAGATATTGCCATAGTTGATGCCACCACTTTGACTCACTCGGAAGAAGGAATTAAGGAAATGGCGATAAAGCGGGTTAGTGGGGACCCAATCGAGCCAACCCCTAATGAAGGTGTCTTACCACCCGCCCCAACTTTGAACACTCAGAGAAAGCAGCCGGGAGTTTGGAGACGAGTGACCCCATTCAAGTCACTCACGGGTGATGCGCCGGAGGGGAAACTCCCTCCACGGCTGCGGCAAGGTCGGAGGATCTTTGCAGAGGACTCCACAACGAATCAGGAGGCGAAGTGGAGAAAGTACAAACACAAAATACACTTTGCAAGTTGCCATCAACGAAGCTCGAGACGATTGAGACTGTCTCTCGAGGTGCCAACCGCTCGAAGGCTAATGACGCGATGCGATGCGTCGAGGCACTGAGGAAGGAATGCCCTAGGAGTTAACACTGGCGATGAAAGTGCAATCCATGGGGTTGAGACTCCAATGGATGCCACCACGAAAGACCCTAAGACATAGTGACACGTCGAAAGGGAGGTCGAGCCTCATTGCGATTGAGACTGCGCAGGAGGTAATGAAGGCCAACGCGGGAGGTTGAGACTTCGGGGTAAAGAAGCTGAAGTAGAGAGCATCCCTCCCGCTATCATTGATCCATCCGAAAAGAGATTAGCGCACTTCACGACTCCCAGGATAATCCCGATGTAACCTTTCAGGATCGGAAGAAGACGATGAAGGCCGAGTCATTCCTCGTGGATCGATCCAAAAGACTCGGTGAGGATGTTCCAACCACGAGCAAGTCGACCTCAAGACTACTCATCAAACTTTCAACTTTGATGATGAGCCATCCATGGAAGTCTCATCATCGTCCGGTGACGCTCCGGACGATAAGCCGAGGACCATCAACTCAATTGAAGAAACCATTTGAGACCGACGAAGCTGTTGAGATAGTGAGGCTCGGCAAGTCGGGTCAACTTCACAACAAACCCCCTACAACAGAGTCCACCGTGCGAGGCTCCCCAAGTCCGCAATGGTTCGACCACGAGGAACTTCACGCGCACCACTCATCATTGAACAAATCCCGGTTGCCGTGATGATTCCTTTGTAGAATCATTTCCCTTATCTCCGGAGGTACCCGACCTCCCGAAGAGTCGAAACGATCTCGCGCGCTTCCACGGACTGAGATCCTGTCATTCCATCGGATACCATCGTTCGGTGATTATGATTTTGTATTTTGGCCATCACCGCAACAGAGGAACAAGCGAAGTTCGGGGAGGTGTTCAAAGCATTATTTGCGAAATTGCACGGATGGAGAGGCACCAGGCCTCGATGGACATGAGATCGATAATGAGAGATGCCAACCTTAGTGCTAACTTGAGAGGCATAATAGTCGAATCGGGGAGTGGTGGCAACAAAGCAGCAAACAATGCGCGTGGAACAAGCTAGATATTTGAGAACATTGTTCAACAAAGCTGTCCGGAGAGCGAGAACGCCGATGCAAAGACAAAATTGAGAGAACACATTGAGCACATGCATGAATCTCACACTTTCTTTGAGATAAAGCATTGCGTGAGCAAAATAAGAATGAGCTCCTGGCGTATGGAAGAAAACATGGATAGAAAATTCACCTTCTTATGGTGAGATGAAGTTGCTTAAAGTGAATCCAATGCTACTCGTTCGAGTTCGTGCAAAGATACACCACAGCGGACTCGAAGCGAACTCGGCTATCGCCAGACTCGACTTCGCTTGCTAGTATGTTTCAGGGTTCTCTCTCCTTTGATGATGCCAAAAAGGGGAAGAGGAATACCTTAAAGTCTTAAAGAGATCCGAAGGTGAAAAGGAGGGAGGAAGCTTGTTGTGAAGGGAAAGACGGTGAGGAAGTTACAAGGGAAAAAAAGAAAGGAAAGTCTGTTGAGGGGGAAGAATCGAGAGATGTGACCTTAATGATTGCACAAACCCCCAACAAGGTCTTGTCACACTGGTGATATTATCAAGACAAACTCCCAGTGACTCTGCCTCTCCAACACTCTGCTTTGCATCTATGGCCGAAAAGAGAAAGATGATTGAAGCGAGGGATGGAGGAAGTGGAAGGAAGGTTGAATGCCCGAGTTATGGACATCTTGAAACAACATGGAGGCATTCCGGTGAGAGCAGAGACACTTATGCCATCTCGGATGTTGGGACCGAGCCAAGATCAGTTGATGAATTTAAAACGCTCGTATCTCGAAGGATACTTCGCAAACATGTCTATGGCTCAAGCCAGGACTTATCTTGGGAAAAGGGTCTCACGTTATGTGAAGAAGCGACAGCAAAGACTACCAAGCGATCACCTGTGAAGCCCTCGATTTTTTATTCAATAATATATTTGTTTCACGTATCGTCCTTGTATTCTTTTGACTATTTTACGCGTCACTTTGACGGGTGAATATTAATGATAAATATATTTCGCATTTAATTCTTTTCTTTTTATTTGTTACTTGTGATCATAAGCATTTATTACTTCTACTTCGCATTAATGATCACTCGATCGATCATCATTATTAATATTTGTGTACTCATTAGTCACCTTAGAATTTTGGAGACTATTAATTTTAGAGATTTATACCTTATAGAATTAAGAATTCGATTTAGATTAAGTGATCATGAGACTTATAAGTGATCAAGCAAATCACTAGTTATTTTGGAGATTGATATTATTCACCTATTATCATCAATTTTGGGACATAAAAACAAAATATGGAAATGCCACAAATACCCTTAAGGGACGGCCATGATGGGTATTTTTAGTGTAGAAATATCTCCCAACTCTTATACACATACACCTTATGTATTCATCTTGTGTATTAATACACCATTAATTCAAATCTTATACACAATACCTTATACACCAATTCTTTATTATAAACTTACCCAACATGTTGGAGGCTTCCCAACATTCCATGCCAACATCCTCCTCAATCCCTTCAATTTCATCCTCCCATGCAAGACCACACCTTGACCAAGATCCTTGTCCCTCATGCAAACTACACATTTCAAGCCTTGGAACAAAACAAAATTTGTCTCCCCCTCTCTCATTGTGAACGGCCAAGGGCCATTTTGATGATAAAAATTGTTCAAAATATCATTTTTATCCAACTCATTCATCATTCAAGTATTTTCTCCAACTTCCTCTAACTTCTCTCTAAAAATCATTCACATCTTCAAATCTTCAAACACCAACTCTTCACATCTTCAAATCTTCAAACATAAGTTCTTTATACCTTCTTCTTCATATCTCCAAACACTTAACCAAAATTTCAAGAACCCCTCTTCTACTTACAATAAATTCGAACACCCCTTCAACAAGTAAGTAAAATTTCTTTTTCAATCCATTTTTGATATCACCTAACTTATCTATTTCACCTTCTAATTTAAGTTTGATTTTTGATTTTGAGATATACTTAGAAGACCATTGGAAGATATTGAGAGACTTGTCATCTTGAAGAAAATTGTGAAGAAATTGGACTATAAGGTAAGAAATGAAATTTTTGGTACCATCTTCTCCTTCCCTATTAATTTCAAATTTTAACTCCAAAATTATAATTTTGAGGTGATTAGGGGCTGACCTTGGAGCTTTGTTTAAGTGGTGATCAAGTTCTTAAGAGACTATCAATTTTTGACTACAACTTTCAACTACACAAGGTAAGTGTGGTACCTTTGGCCTATTTCTCTCCTTTTTCCCCTTAGTTCAATTCTTCATTTTCTAACTCAAAACTCCTTGTATTATTTGACTTAGGGGCTGCCTTAAGTGAGGGTTAAAATCCTCAAGGTCTAGTGACACCACTTTACACCAATCAACCGAACAAACAAGGTGGGTGGAAAAATCCTTTCAACTTCTAGGTGTTTTAAATTGAAAATATGCATGTAGTATTTTGTTATTGAGCACTTGAGATATATATTATGTATTGCATGCTATTTTCTTGAATCTAGTTGGGAAAAAAATTCTCAAGTGTTGCTCAAAAATGCGATTTATCGAAAAATAAGACATACATGTACACTTTATTGTTGTACTTGATGAATGCTTGCACGAAATGGATATGTATGTTTATGACCTTTGAAATCTATGTTTTATAACCTGGAAAAGTCGAGCATAATTGATTAAATTTTGATTTTTGGACTTAAAATGCAAAAATGGAAAGTTGGTGGACTTAATTGCAAAAAAATAAAACTTAAGGGACCTCTCTGTAATTTTTGATTTTTGGGACTGTACTCAGGTTCAAAAATGATGTTTTGACATTTTAATAAAGTTTTAAGAGTTTTTAGATAATTAAAATCAACCTTTAAAAGCCCAAGGACTAGATTGCAAAATTTGAGAAGTTTAAGGGCTATTTTGTAAATTTCGAAACAGTACCAGACCCAAATTTTAAAATTTGAAATTTTAACTCTTAAGGGACTGGAAATAACAAATTTTAAGTGTATTCCAAAAATCCAAGTGTTTAGAGCTTGGAAAGTAATTTTATGAAACTTGAAGGACCAAATTGTAAAAGATTAAACTTGAGGACCCAAATGAAATTTCCAGGACTTATGCAGCCCATGCACCTGGATATACTAATTTACCTATAACATAATTATATTTTGGACCCAAGGTTCAAATTTCATAACAATTGGACCCCTAAAAGCCTTAAAGGCAATTATTTCAAAATGGGACAAAAATGAGATTTTCAAAAGTTAAGGGACCTATACTTAAGACGTTTTAAAAATGTTTTTTTCCCAATGTCCCACTAACCTTAGTGACATTTTCCAACTGGAATCAAATTAAAAAGCCTTCCGGTTTGTGAGTTCCGATTATTTTAAACTTAGGGCCCGAAATGACAATTTTAACAATTTTGGGGCCAATGTGAGAATTTTATAAAAACTCGACCTCAAAACTTTAAAAACCTGAATCTCTGAACAATTTAGAGAATTTAGGAACTGACCTCATAATTTTTCAAGGTCGGGATATTTAATTATTCAATTTTTAACCCCAAAAGTGTTGGTTTTTACAAAACGGGCTAAATTACAATTTTTCTTTTATAAAGGACCTAACTCAAATTATTTTATTTTACTAAAATTGCTCTGGACCCTCTGACTTGGAAATTTAATTAAAGTATTTATTTTCCCAAAAACCCTTGACTTATCGGATCAATTTGACCGATTAATACCCGATCGCGGAGCGACTTCCTCGCCTTGCGATTTCGAATCTATAACTTGGGACTTATGTTCCACCTGATCTTTCAAGATATAGAAGATTGCTTATCCTTCCGATGATCATCTTCATCCAAATACTCCACCAACGCCATAATTACCACTCGCGTTATTTCAAAAATTTTCCGAATCGCTTCTGAATCAATAATACTTTTCATTGCTGGTTCGTCAGCTGTATTTGTATTTACTTTCCTTCCTGAGTCAACTTGGTGTGTCGAGCTCACGGTCGAAATGGATACGTCGGGGGATGGAACAAGGCAGCTCGGCCGCTATTCCACTCTTCGGCCCCATCGCCCTAATCCCGCAACCGAGGGACGGAGTTTGTCCAAGGGAAGCGGGTCGTAGTACTTGAGGTATAATCATGATTATGACGGATCCGAGCCTTGCAAGCTCCTTTGTGGATTTTGTCTTGCCTATGGAGCGATACGGTGCGGTCTTGGACCATCCTGCACGGGAATTTACAAGGAAGAACGAAGGAATCGTTGTCGATCCACACGATTCGGAGTTATCGGACCCGTTGGTTGGCGCTACAAATCCGCACGCAACGCGCTACTTGTTTTGCATTGGTTGGCGCTACAAATCCGTACACAACCATTATTTGCCTTGCATGGGATTGGCGTTACATTTCCGTACACAATCCTACTGTCTTGATGAATCACATAGTGCTGTGTGACCATGAACACATTTTCTCAAACAAAGTATAAGTATATTACTTAAATATATTTATCACGACGCTTGTGGATTGTGTGTGAATTCATACATCATACTCGCGTTTTCATATAATCTGTTTTCTCACATTAACTATATTGCGCCGCACCGCACACGATCACCCCATCCACCGAGATTTCTGTCTCATCCCCACCTATTTTCTAACCTTAGATGAGGATTTCGTTGAAGATCTTTGAACCGCCCTGGATTGAGACCTTGTACTCCGCTTGTTGGATTTACTACTTCTTCTTGTTGTTGATTGGACTCTTATCTTGTGTTTGTTTTTGGACTCTTGTATTTCTTTCTATTCCGGTTTTGTAATCGAAGGGCGTAGGACCCTTTGACTTTAAGTTGTTATATTTGGTTGATCTTCGGGTATGTAATTTGGATTATGGATTGACCTGTAAGTTGTAATTGTACTTGTTATTTATTTTCCGCCGCTATTTAGACTCTGTTTCATTGGGTTCTCGTTGATATTTGTCCGGATTTGTTTGGTTATTGTATTTAAGTTGTGGATCGTTCGTCGCGTCCCGTTTGGGCGTGACATTATTTAATAATACAATTAGAATATTGTACTATAAAAATCATATTACAATACAATTAAAATATATAATTTTCAAATATAATAACTAATTAATATATTTTAAAATTTAGCACACTCTGTACATATTCTTTTCGGTTTTTGAAATAACATTATATTCTTTCATCGTATATGAATTATATATTAAGAATTTGAGTTATATCAAAATTTTAAAATATATAAAATAATTCATAGTTTGTAATTTATCCAAATTGTTCAAAAATAATTCGTTCACATTAAAAATGTGATATCACACTCCAAACATTTGTTTCTAGTATTGTTTATAAATTTTAAATATTTTAAAATAAATTTAGTTTATTTTTTTATAAATATAATAATACAATTAAACGATTAAACTCTAATGATGTATAGTGTAATACTAAATTACGATTCTAATACACTATTTTCAAAAATATAAAAATTATCATTACAATTAATATTTTGACTAAAATTATAAAATTATATTAAATTGATTGTAAAAAAACAAAAGAGATAATATTATGGCCAATAATGTTGATTTGTTTTAATTTTTGTTTAGATCTTCCTCAATTTTTAATACAATATTTAATATTGATTAGTCATAAATAATTACATTCATGTACTAAGACTTTTTCAATATAATGCGGGTATTGTGAAAAATATACAATCTGAGAAAGCATGGACATCCGCACCTAAGTTGAATTTAATACACATATAATCGTTATTTATATGAAATAAAATTTTCAGCAAAACATTAAATCTAAAAGGCATTGAACAAAAAATATAAATGTATAATATATTACCGCAGCGTCATGAAAAACGCACTCAAGACTCGTGATTTGCTTATTATCGCTGAAGGCTTGTTTCTCGTACATTTGCACGAGCCTCAATTTGATTCGACAATGAATGTATGAAGAGAAGAAATTATATGTATGCTTTTAATTTTGCAAATACTTGAATGAATGTGCAAATAAGAGAGCATAGGCATCTAATATTTATAGGATAAAATTTTCTTTTTTAATGATTTTTAATATGCCAATTTTTTTGTGCAATAAAATTAAATAAAGTAGTATAATTTCTCAAGATTTTTCTGGATTGAAAAAATATATTTTTAAGATAGTAAAAATCAATTCACAAATTTTACATTCCAAATGTAAGAGAAATTCGATACAAATTTTTGATTCATTCATTGATTTAGTTAGATTACAAATTTCCAATTTAAAATTTATTGATTCTTTCTAGCATGAAAAGGTCAAACATTCCTTGTACATTTATAATTACCCAAAATTCAAAGAATAAAAAGGCAACAAAAAGGTCAAACCTTCCAACTTTATTGGGCATTCTATGAATATCAATAATCAGGAATTATGGCAACAAAAATCAGCAAAAAAAGAGGTCAAACATTCTCATTTTATTAACTATCAGTATTTATGCCAACAAAAATCAGCAACAAATAGGTCAAATATTCCGATTTTATGAACTATCATCAATTATGGCAACAAAAATCAGCAACAAAGAGGTCAAATATTCCCATTTTGAAAATAATTTTCCATATTAATCGAAAATCAAAAAAAAAAAAAAAAGGTCACCAAAATTTTTAGCAAGTCTCTTAGGTGGGAAAACATATTTAGAAACCATTTTCTTGTTATATTTATATATATATATATAGATTAGTCTTTTGCCCTTGCGATGCACTGGTGTATATCCGTGACACTCCGTTTTATAATGTGATATGTACGTGCATTTTCCTAATAATTATACAACTTGTATCTCTTGCATTGTAATCATTTTAATATAGCATCAAATAATAAGCATGAAATACTATTTAATATTTTTTATTTATAAAGTATAAAAAAAAATATAGTCTCTTTCCATGCGGATGAGAGTCGAATAGTTCTTCGCTTTAACACTACACATCAAAATCATAAAAAATATATTCAAGATTATGTATTCGATTTTTGAAAACTGGTTTTTTATTAAACTGCACAGTCGCAACTCCATCGCCTATTTAGTTTTAGTCATCTTTAGATTCTTATTAAGTGTGAAAATTGGTCCTATACTTTTTTAAGGTTGTAATAGTAAATTTCATATACAAATTTATTTTCCAAAATTATTTGTATGTGTAAATTGGGGGGACAGATTTTTGCCAAAGCTAATCGTGCAATAAATAAAAAGTTAACATGTGTATATAGGAGAACTAAGTATAGTAATTAAGGAAATACATGAGTAGTGGCATGCAGGATTCCGACTTTTGGAGGGGGGCGAAAGATCGGGTCGAGTTTATAAATTTAAATTATGAGAAAAAAAATATCCATATACTAACCATAATTAATGATTTTTTTCTCTTGTGAAGACACCTATATGAAGGTTTTATAATTTTTTATGGGGTGGGAGAGGCAATTGTAAATTAAGTAACATTAAAAAACTTTTGGAATTTTTTTTTTTTGGGGGAGGATTTTTTTGGATATTGTTTTTTTTTTTTTTTTTTGGGGGAGCCCTCCTTGTCCCCTAGTTCAGCTGAATATGAAACAACATAACATAGTTTTGGCAATATTATTGATTTTATTAGATTTTTTTCGAGGGATATTTTTACTTTTTTTTGATTTTGTCATGTATTTTACTTCTTCATGTTGTTGAGTCAATTTTTACTTTTTTTTGAAATTTTATTGTATGGATTTGTATTGTATTATTTGGATTTTCTAATTATTATGTTCTATTCTAAGTGAGGAAATTGGGTCGAGTCGAGCCGATCTGAAAATACTGGTGACATTTCCTTGGGCCCGCCCTGACCAAATCCAATTTTTATGCCTAAATCTTGTGGGGCTGCTCGGGCTTGGGTCGGGCCAAATTAGGCAGTAACCATTTACGAGGCCTATGTAAATGTAGTACACCCCGACCCAATTCTCAGACCGTACTGGAAATTGTCCGCTCTACTTGGGATGCATGGACTGTATTTTATAAAAAAAAATTCTTAGTGATTGTAATTTTCTTTAGAATTTCAATAACTAATTAAAATATAAAAATAATTAACTTGATTATAAATCATACGATGAAACAATATAAAAATAAATTATTATAAACTATAACAAAAACATCTTTAAATATAACATATTTATTTGATAATAAATTTTGTAACTGTAAAGTTTATCTATTTATAGAACATGTTTATCAATAAGAAAGTAAATTTGAAAAAAGTTTTAACTGTCCCAACTCCGATGCCGATTCTTTAATTTATTGTATTGAAAATAAAGTCATTTCAAATTTCAATATTGTTTTAGGTTAAGAAAGTCGAACGGTGTTAGAATTATTAATTAAAAGAATTAAACAAAAAACATGTTTTATATTTAGCAACATAATTTAAGGGGAAAATAGAATATTTTAAAAAATAAAAACTATTCTATTTTTATATATACACATATATCAAAAATACCATATGTATCAAACGGAAATATTCATATCTAATAATCCAAATGTATAACCTTAAAAGTTGAATATTAAAATATGTTGATGAATATAAAAAATAATATCTATTAACATGAAAAGTACGTTAATAAATATAAAAAATAATTATATATATATATGTATATAAATCTATTATGAATGTAAGTTCATATTAAATAAAACTTCAATTTCTATAATATATCATAAATAGCCAAGATACAATACAAATGATGTACAATAGTCCGAGTGCATAATTATTAAAGCCTATTACAAAATAATGAGTAAATATATCTTATATTTTTTTATTTATTACGTTTATTTTTGTTGTTTATATGCAATATTGGGTGTATAATTTGATATATTATATGTCAAAAATAGATTTAAAACAAAAAAGTTATTCAATTTTAAAAAATATATATAATAATTAATGCAGTGCACAGATTTAGAAAGCTATTTTATAACTCTATTTTTTATATAGCTTTAAAAAGTAATTTATATATTTAAATAAAATTGACTATCAAAAATAATAAAATCTCAAACATTTATTACTTCTTATTTGTTACAGAATTTTTATTATTGTTTATAGAAATGAAAATAGGGCGGGAAAAAAATTTTAGTTACTATTTTGAGAATAATCTCTCTTTATATATATGTACTAGAACAACACCCGTGTGTTACACGGATTTGTCAAAAAATAAAATCTGTGTCGCAAACTCTGATAATTATAAGAGATCCAAAATACTAATTAAAATACTAAAAAAGAAATTCAAAATTTAGAAGAGTATCATAAAATCGTTCACTTCAAATTCTAAAAAATTTCTTTGTAAACTACAATATTTGTTCAATTTGAAAGTCACAACAATGAATTTTCAAGCCATATTAGTTTTTAATGGTTGATAGAGTGCAATTTCAATCTTTGAATGTTTTCTGGAAAGGGAAAAATCTCTATAAAATTGTTTATTGTGCTAATTTCAAATACTTGGCCGTAGTTTGCTTTTGTACAAAAGCTAATAAATTAGTTATGGTAAAAATAATGAATCCTTGGCATGCTTAAAAAGATATTTAATATTATTATTATATCCCCCATAAATGAGTTAAATCACAATTAAAAGTATAATAAGTATTAGAGATAATAATTGAAATTATATCCTTGGTTTTTTATCATAATAATAATAAAATCAAAATTAATTTGCAAACTCAAAAATAACTTCCTAATTTTATATCCTTGATTTTGGGATTATTTAATTTGCTAATTAAATGTTTGATTGGATTTTAATAGTTATATACGGAAATAGAAAATTTAATTATTAAGTTGATGATAAATTCATAGTAAATTGATATAGTAAATCAATTTATAATTGGAAGAATAAGGTGGTGGCATGGTGTGCCACGTGGCTAAATATGAAGGTGACACGTGGATTTGGAAGAATAAGGTGATGACACGTGTACCAAATTGCTCAGTGATGACATATGGCAACTTGTTTTTTCTTTTAGTATATAGGGTTGATATATATATATATATATATATATATATATATATATAGGATATGGATCAAATAAGTCCTCCTACTTGGGGTGAGTCCATGGGGACACATCCTAACCATAGTGTTGGACCTCTAGCGCTACTCGGATTGACGATCGTCCCCACAAACCAAACATGAGTCTTTTTTTAGCGCGCTTTGTCCTCACTCACGTGCACCCGAAAACTTCCAGGGGTCACCCATCCCATGTCTACTTCCGGCCAAGCACGCTTAACCTCGAGTTTCTATGTAATGGGCACGAGAAAAGAAGATGCATCTGTTGGTATAGGTAGTCCAAATCATATCCTTTAAGCTATCCTTTAACTATGCAATCCAGCGCTCACGAGTTCGAATCGCGGGTCGCGCTCTCTTTAAAGCCCATTGCGCAGTGGATCTTTGGACCAAATCCCAACAATCCCCTCCCAAAGACTGCCAAGATCTCGGCTCCGTGCTTGAAACCTCCGCCGCCGCCAAAACTTCCTCGCTTCTAACGCCAACTTCTTGATTCAAGCGTCGCGTCACGCAAGCCTCTCGATTCCGGCCACCCAAAGAACCTACACCTTGATTTCGATCTGTTTACCTGGGCGATTCCGCCACCTGGCAACTTACCCTTCGCTTGGTCCACCCAAAGAACCTACACCTTCGATTCGATCTATTTTACCTCGATTAGGACATCGCAACCTACCCGATTCTGGCCAGCCACTGGCAACCTACCCTTCGATTCGGTCCGTTTACCTCCGTTGCGCCAAAGATCTCGTTCCACCGCTGGCAACCTCCACCTGCAGCGTCTTCCAAGGGAATTCGAACTCGTGACTCGCCTCGATACCAGTTGTTGGACCTCTAGCGCTACTCGGATTGGACGATTGTCCCCACAAACCAACATGAGTCTTTTCTAGCGCTTTGTCCTCACTCACGCGCACTCGGAAAACTTCCGGGGGTCACCCATCCCATGTCTACCCAGGCCAAGCACGCTTAACCTCGAGTTTCTATGTAATGGGCACGAGAAAAGAAGATGCATCTGTTGGTATAGGTAGTCAAAATCATATCCTTTAAGCTATCCTTTAACTATGCAATCCAGCGCTCACGAGTTCGAATCGCGGGCCGCGCCTCGCCTCTTTTAAAGCCCATTGCGGACAGGATCTTTGGACCAAATCCCAACACATAGATCAACAATTTTGGGTGGTCATTTTTAGGCTTTTTATGTTTATTTTTTTGTTTCAAACAATTAAAAAGGGTAGGGTGGTAATTTGGCACTTTAGAATCAGTTATTAAGATTTCATTCCCTCTTTCACGTGATTACACCACTTTTCACGCACACTCTCTCTCCAGCGTTTGATTTCAAAAAAATTCTCTGTTGCTTATGTAGTATATGATTGTTGCTTATGACTTGCTTATGCGATTAATGTATCGTGATCCATGTGTAGTGTATATTCGTTGCTTATGTAGTATAGGCTTATTGCTTATGTAGTATGAGTTTGTTGCTTATGACTTGCTTATGTAGTTAATGTATTTGTGGTGCATACGTAGTGTATATTCGTTGCTTATGTAGTATAGACTTGTTGCTTATGTAGTATGAGTTTGTTGCTTATGACTTGCTTATGTAGTTAATGCAATTGTGGTGCATACATAGTGTATATTCGTTGCTTGTGTAGTATAGGCTTGTTGCTTATGTAATATGGGGTTGTTGCTTATGACTTCTTATGTAGTTAATGCAATTGTGGTGCATACATAGTGTATATTCGTTGCTTGTGTAGTATAGGCTTGTTGCTTATGTAATATGGGGTTGTTGCTTATGACTTGCTTATGTAGTTAATGTATTCGTGGTGCATACGTAGTATATATTCGTTGCTTATGTAGTATAGACTTATTGCTTATGTAGTATGAATTTCTTGCTCATGACTTGCTTATGTAGTTAATATATCTAAAAGCACCATGACACATCTATACAAGCAACAAATTACATCTTCATAAGCAACATTCGAATCAGAGCCAAGTTTTAGCAACTATAGCGAATTGTTTGCAACTTTTTTTTCACGGTAATGCGTTGAAGAAGAAAGATGAAGAATTTCTCACGTAGTGCATTGAAGAAGAAGGAGGAGGATTGTTACGTGATTTTGTTTTGAAATTTGGAAGGATTACGTGAATCCCATGAATACGTGAATCCCATGAATATTGCTTTGAGAGGATGACTAATTTACCCCTGTGTTTAATTAACTAGCTTGTAATTTATAATTTTGCCTCTTAAATCGCAGCCCTTGAAAAAAATTAGATATATGGCTAGGATTGGTCCCTATGAACTTACCTTATGAAGTGGTCTCATATAACTCTCTCCTATATATATCATGGAGGTAGGGCACACGAGATACTACTTTTTTATTATTACTTTTGCAATAGTATTTGTATTGTACCGATTCTTGCGGTTCTAGAGAATTAGATTAATCAAATCAAAATTTTCAATATACATAATATAGAATATTACTTTGAGTCGGGGTTATGCTATATGAGTCCAATATTTAGGATGAGTCATAGGGACTAATACTAGCATCGATCAGAATTAGCCAACATTTAAGATTAAACTACATAATAAATATTATTTAATTAAATTATTAACAATAAGGGTATTTTTGTAGATGACTAAAAATAGTTAACCACAAAAGGAATATTTACACAATTTATGAAATGATTTTTAATTGATTTGATTCCATTAGAAATATTTTCAATCAAGAAAAAAACAGGACGACAAATTAGAGCGGAATGCATATTCAACTGAACCAGATTCTTCTTCTTTTTCATTCTTCTTCGCTCATCTTCATACTAAAAAAATAGAAAAATATTTCAATACTATATTAAACAATATAGAAATAAGAAAAAAACATGATGAATGTTCTAAACAAGCATTAAATACATAATAAGTATGCAAAAACATATCAAACAATATCTATTAGTACATCAAGTCATCAACCATGACGGGAATAAATAAAAGCATGATGAATGTTCGAATATGCATCAAATATATAATAAATATGCATGAACATATCAAACAACTTCATTTAATATATAAATAAAATAGAAAAAATAGAAAAAACATCATGTATGTTATAAATAAGTGTTGGAAATTTGGATTTGAGAAAGTGGGTGTTGTCCGGACTTTGACAAAATTTTCAGTGGCTAAGAATTTATTTTTGGAGGAATTAAATTGTATATTATTGATCTAATTTCGAGTAGATGTTCGTAGTATTTTTATTTCTCAAAACTGAATTATGGTGAGTGAGAAATTAATACACGAAGTTTGCCACAAAAATGGGTATTATGAAAAGGGAGTTGAAAGGATTTTTCTTCATCCCACATAGCTTAGAAAGCTAAGTTTATCCTAGTTTATAAACTAGAAGATGTTATTAGTTGGATATACTATAACATAAGTGGATGATCACAAGTGGGCCACACGAAGCTTGGCTGCGCTACCGCTCCGTTCCGGCTACGGGCTTGGGGGCGGCCCTATTGGGTCCAGGTCCACAACACGTTTGTCACTCGAAAATGGGCTTGGCCGAGTCGCGATTGTTGGGTGTTAGTCACGCGGATGAACCTGGACATTGCGGTGTCCGGATTCATAGTTGATGATGGAGTATGTAACTCCTCGGATAGTGGGGTTGTAACCCCCATTGTGGTCATCAATGTGTTTGTAACACCTGGGAGTTACAAAGGATGTTAATGCCCATTACCTTACCATGATTAATTCCTGCGCAGTGGAGGTTTTTTTTGCCTATAAATAGTGGTTCCCTTGCGATTTGAGATCTGTGAAATCGCATACTTTACGCATATTTCAAAGGTGTCGTCGAAAGTGTCGTAAACATTTCGTATCATATTTTCAACAATATTTCACTCTGCATTCGAGTCCGGCCCGGTTCTCGCTCTTTCGAGTTCGAAAGGTGCCTTTGTGTAAGGGTTGCTATCAGACACGAGGGCGTTAAGACGTTTTATCTTTGGGGATATTACGTCAAACCGTGAGCACTAGCCGGGATGTATTTGTCTTGCGGATAGAGTTCTACTCGACTCGGCTTTTTGTTGTTTCAAGTTGTAATAGTCGATTTCCATTTCCTTGTAATTTTCCATTTTTCGTTTTGTAAAGCCATTGTTGAAAGCTCCGTTGTAATCACTTTGTAAACCAAGTTGAAAACAACAATCACAAGACAAATATCGATCTTCATGATAGAGAGCACAAGCAGGACCCCGATCATCCCTCCCGCTCAGGATGAGAAACCCAAGAAGTTCATGGGTTTCGACTTCAAGAGGTGGCAAAAAAAATGTTGTTTTACCTCACCACTCGAGCTTGGCGAAATATCGACCGAGGACGCTCAGTGGTGGAAAAACGAGACTAATCTTTGAAAAACGCGCCGCTGCATTTGATGCATGGGGCAGGGTGATTTTCGTCTGGGAACTATGTCCTTAATCGGCTTAGTGATGCACTTTACGGTGTGTATTGTGCGGTGAAATCCTCCAAAGAGTTGTGGGAATCTTTGGAGAAGAAGTACAAAACCGAGGATGCCGCACAAAGAAATTTATTGTCGGTAAGTTCTTAAATTTTGTGATGGTTGATTCTAAAATCCGATGGAACAAGTGCAAACGTTCCACTTGATCCTACATGAAATCTCTACCGAGGGGATGGCCTTGCGGAGGCATTCCAGTGGCGCGTTGATTGAGAAATTGCCTCCAAGTTGGAGGGACTTTAAAAATTATCTCAAGCATAAGCGAAAGGAGATGGGACTAGAGGATCCGATTGTCAAACTCGAGATTGAGGAAGACAATAGGAGGATTGACTCTAAGTCCAGGCTTGACCATGAAGTCGAAAGTCGCGAATTTCTTTGGAGCATGGCTCGTCAAGCAATTCAAGAAAAGACCTAAGAATAAAGGCAAAAAACCGGCAAGTGGAAAATTCGGGGATTGCTTCAATTGTGGCAAAGGGGCATATGACAAAAGGGATCGTCACCAAGAAAAAGAAAACAAAACAATAGTCCAATGTCAATGTGGTAGAGCAAAGGAACTAACCGCGATGATATATCGGAGGTGGTGTTTGAAGCCAATTTGGTTGATAACCGAAAGAATGGTTTGTGGATACGGTGCCACTTGCCATGTCTCGCTCCGAAAGGGATGCATTTTCTTAGTACATCCCATCGACCAGGCTTAAGCTCCACATGGGGAATCAATCCTCTTCTGATGTTGCTTGCGTTGGAACGGTGGTGCTGAAGCTTACTTCGGGAAAGGAGTTGAAGCTGAAGGATGTGCTGCATGTCCCAGACATCCGCAAAAATCTGGTTTCGGGTTCATTGTTGGTTAACCATGGGTTTAGACTAGTTTTTGAATCTGAAAAGTTTGTATTGAGCAAGTTTGGACAATTCCTTGGTGGGGGTTATCTAGACAAGAGATTGTTCAAAATGAATGTAACGATTTGTACGCCGTTTAGGCGATGTTGAAATGAATAAGAATGAATCTTCTTCCTTTTACATTCTTGAGTGCTTGATTTGATTTATGGCATGTTAGATTAGGACATGTAAATCAATGCTATAAAAAGATTGGTAAATTTGGAATTAATAAATTTGCGTAAGTAAACTCACAAAGAAAATGTGAAGTTTGTGTTGAAGCAAAATGGCTAAGTTACCGTTTCATACGGTGGAAAGGAGCACTTCACCTTTAGAATTAATACACACTGATGTGTGTGATCTGAAGTTTGTGCAAACTAAAGGTGGTAAAAAGTATTTCATCACGTTTATTGATGATTGCACAAGATTTTGCTACTTATATTTGTTAAGAAGCAAAGATGAAGCCTTTGAGGCGTTCAAAATTTATAAAAATGAAGTTGAGAATCAACTTGGCAAAATGGATTAAGATAATTCAGAGTGATAGAGGTGGCGAATATGTTGCACCATTTGAAGAGTTATGTACCCATCAGGGAATAATTCATCAAACAATGGCTCCATATTCACCACAGTCTAATGGTGTTGCTGAACGCAAAAACCGGACTCTTAAAGAGATGATGAATGCCATGTTGATTAGTTAGGATTATCACGAGAATATGTGGGGAGGTGTTGGCGGCGAACCACATATTGAAAAAAATCCCACTTAAAGGGAAAATATAAGACTCTTACGAATTGTGGAAAAATCGTAAGCCTTATTATAAATACCTTAAAGTGTGGGGGTGTTTGGCTAAGGTTGCAATACCTGAACCAAAACAAGTGAAAATCGGCCCTAAAATGGTCGATTGTGTTTTTATTGGTTATGCACTTAACAATAGTGCATATCGTTTTATGATACATAAGTCAGAAAATCCGGAAATGACAGTTGGTACTATAATTGAGTCAAGAAATGCTATATTCTTTGAGAATATTTATCCATGTAAAGAAAGGATAAATGGAAGTCTAAAGAAAAGACCGTATTCAGATGTTGCTGGAGATGTGACTTCTGGTGTTATCACATCTAGAACAGCTGCAGATTTTACTGCAGATGTTGTTGAAGGTGCTGCTTCAGATGTTATAACATCTGGAACGACATCTGGTGTCACATTTGACAGAACAGTTAGTTCAACACCGAGTGGTGAAGAACTAAGACGGAGTAAGAGGCCAAAGGTGGTTAAGTCTTTTGAACCTGACTTTCTAACATTGATGTTAGATGGTGATCCGAACTCGATTAAAGAGGCTCTAAGTAGTCCAGATGCTCCGCTCTGGCAAGAAGCAATCAATAGTGAAATTGAGTCCATTCTGCAAAACCATACGTGGGAGTTGGTTGATCTCCCTGCTGGTCATAAGCCTTTAGGATGTAAGTGAATCCTAAAGAAGATGTATAAAGCAGATGGAACTATTGATAAGTATAAAGCACGGCTTGTAGCCAAAGGCTTTAAACAAAAAGAAGGGTATGACTTCTTTGACACTCATTCTCTAAGATCGAGGATTGCATCTATTCGGTGCTTCTCGCGATTGTTGCTTTGCACAATCTAGAGATTCATCGGATGGATGTCAAAAACAGCGTTTCGAATGGAGAGATAGATCTTTGAAATATATATGGAACAACTGAAGGGTTTGTTGCACCGGTCAAGAAAATAAGGTGTGCAAGTTGATAAGATCCTTGTATGGTGAAATAAGCTCCAAAACAATGGCATCTTAAGTTTGATAACATGATATTGTCAAACGGGTATAAAATCAACGAATGTGATAAATGCATATATGTCAAAGGGACATCGGAAGCATTTGTCATAGTTTGTCTATACGTAGATGATTTGTTAATCATGGGCGTGAGTCATGATGTTATCATGGACACGAAAAGAATGTTAAAGAGAAACTTTGACATGAAAGATATGGGAACCGCGATGTGATCCCGGGATAAAAATCGTGAGAACTCATGATGGAATTATCTTGTCACAATCCCACTATGTGGAGAAAGTGCTCAAGAAATTCGATGTTTTTGACAGATTCACCGTCAAAGACGCCCATTGATTTAAGTGTAAATCTGGTCTGCTAATGAAGCAGAACAGTGGCTCGAGATGGAATACTCACGTATTATAGGCGTCGATGTATATTACAAATTGTACACGCCCGGACTTGGCCTACCCCGTAAATATGTTGAGTAGGTTCACGAGCAATCCAAGCCACGAGCATTGGAAAGAATTAACCAAGGTGTTAAAATACTTGAAGTATACCTTGGAGTATGGGCTATACTACCGAGATATCCATTTGTACTTGAAGGGTATAGCGATGCTAGTTGGATTTCGGATTCGAAAGATTCTTATTCCACTAGTGGATACATATTCACCATTAGAGGTGGTGCGATATCGTGGAAGTCCACGAAACAAACATGTATAGCTCGGCCCACCATGGAATCGAGTTTATAGCTTTGGATAAAGGTGGTGAAGAAGAGTGGCTTGAAACTTTTGGAAGATATTCCATGTTGGAAGAAGCCTGTGCCTTCGTGACGATTCACCGTGATAGCCAAGCGGCTATAGGAAGGGCACGAGCAATATGTATAACGGTAAGTCTAGACATATTCGCGTCGGAGACATAATACCGTTAGACAATTGATCTCAAGTGGTGTGATGTCAATTGACTACGTAAAGTCAAAAGAGATTTGGCGATCCTTTGACGAAAGGATGAATCGAGATCAATTGTGTAAATTGCTAGAGGGAATGGGCTTAAAGTCCATAAAGTAAAAATAACCATCATAGTGGTAACCCAACCATGATGACCGGAGATCCCAAGAACTTGGTTCAATGGGAAAACTAAACTATGAAGGGTTAAGTTGTAGACTTGGAAACAATGTTTCAACCCATCCCTGAGAGCAATGCCAAGTGTTGAACACCGCAAGTTGTGGTGAGGCTAAGTCATTTGACTTTTAATGATTCCTACACCTAGTTGAGGTAGAGTATGGCGGGATACTCGGATAGAGATCGCCTATATAAGTGAGAAGTGAGAGCCTCTTCAAAGCAACACTTATGAAATCCAAAGTGGTGTCCATGGCCATAAACGGACACAAACATGAGAACATGAGGGGTTGAGACCTTCGTGTTAATGCTATTGTCTCGGTATACACCATGGAGGAATAGTTCAAGGCATTACGCCCACTAAGCGCGCCAAATGCATCTTATAGTATTGACTATGGAAGGTTCAAAACCACAAGCTACCTATCGTGATGCAAAGATTGTCTCTTGAGATTTGGTTGTGTGTCCGCATTCATGCATGCATTAATTTCCACTCAAGTGGGGATTGTTGGAAATTTGGATTTCGTAGAAAGTGGGTGTTGTCCCGACTTTGACCAAATTTTCGGTGGCTAAAAATTTAATTTTGGATGAATTAAATTGTATATTATTGATCTATTTTCCGAGTAGATATTAAGTAGTATTTTTAATTTCTCAAAACGAATTTGGTGAGTGAGAAATTAATACACGAAGTTTGCCACAAAAATGGGTATTATGAAAAGGGAGTTGAAAGGATTTTTCTTCATCCCACATAGCTTAGAAAGCTAAGTTTATCCTAGTTTATAAACTAGAAGATGTTATTAGTTGGATATACTATAACATAAGTGGATGATCACAAGTGGGCCACACGCGCCGTCCCATCCCGGCCCGGCTGGGCGTGGGCTTGGGCGGCGGCGGCCCCGCCCTATTGGGCCCGGTCCAGTCCACAACACTTTTGTCACTCGAAAATGGGCTTGGCCCAAATTCGTGATTGTTGGGTGTTGGTCGCCGGATGAACCTGGACATTGTAGGTGTCGATTCATAGATTGATCATGGAGTATGTAACTCTCGGATAGTGGGGTTGTAACCCCGGATTGTGGTCATCAATGTGTTTGTAACACCGGGAGTTACAAAGGAGGTTAATGCCCATTACCTTACCATGATTAATTCCTGCATGGTGGAGGTTTTGTCATAAATAAATAGTCTTTGGTTCCATTGCAGATTTGATATCTGTAAAATCGCATACTTTCTCGATATTTCAAAAGTGTCGTCGAAAGTGTCGTAACATTTCGTATCATATTTTCAACAACGTTTCACTCGATTCGAGTCCAGAACGGGTTCCGCCCGCTCTCCTTCGAGTTCGAAAAGGTGCCTTTGTGTCGTGGGTGCTATCGCATACGATGACGTTAAGCCATTTTATCTTTGGGGACATTACGTCAAACCGTGAGCACTAGCCGGGACGTATTTGTCTTGCGGATAGAGTTCTACTCGACTCGGCTTTTTGTTGTTTCAAGTTGTAATAGTCATTCCATTTTCTATTTGTAAAGCCATTGTTGAAGGCTCTCGTTGTAATCACTTTGTAAACCAAGTTGGAAACAACAATAAGCATTTAAATGTAAATATACCAATGTTGTAAAAAGCGCACTAGCGCCGCTAAGCTAAAGCAGATCGGGCAGCGGGGTTAGGCGGGACTGGGTGGGATTAGGCGGGCCTAATCGAAAAAAATCAAAGTGCAACAAAGGGGGCTAGCGCTGGCGGGGATTAATTGGGGCTAGGCGGAGATTTTTACAACAGAGAAATATACAAGAAAAATCTAATTTGTCTTACGTATGCAGTTCTTCAAAATTATCAATGCACGTACTCATGGAGTACTAAAAGCCCCGTACGGGTTAACCCGCCTCAACCCACAGCCCAAACGAACTGGTCCATTTAGGCTCACCTCTTGGTGGGCCACTAAAACCTCAACCCACCCCTTACTTTTAGTAGGGTTGGGCGGGCTGGCCCAACGGGCCTGACCTATTTTGGCAGTTCTAACTAAATATATATGCATCAAATCCTAGAAAAAAATCTCAAAAAAAACCAATTATACAAAAATATAACTATTAGACAAACCTTCAATAATGTTGATTCTTCAACAATGTATTTACATTGGAAGATTTTTGGCGATCTAGAGATTGACTAAGGAAAAGAAGAAAAAACCCTCAAACTTTGCCTATTTGATTTCAAAAACCGCCCTAAGTAAAACAACACTCTAATACCAATTAATTAGTATCTCACCTCCTAATAACAATGATTAAATCTCAATCATTCAGTCTTATTTAATTCTCAACGATTGAGATTAGTTCATACGGACTCACCCAATAGGTAGTTCCCATTTGATCCAAATCATATATATATATATTCCAATTACTATATATATGTAGTTTCTTTATGTTTTGTATTGCTCTAATTAAATGGTGAATATAAGATAATTGAAATTAACTAACATCAAATTGGATAGCATAAAATGGAAAAAGCTATCTAGTAAAAGATATTAGACGATAATATATTCACAAATTTAAAGTAAATATCACTAGCAAATCAGTCAGATATCATCCTAAAATGATAAGGCTAAGGCCTCAAGAGTTGAGACCTAGCTAGACGTTTCATAGTCCATTATGAAATACAACAGATTTCCACAACAGATATTTAGTCATTAGTATTATGTTAATTATCAATTATTATAAATTAACATTATGATATAAAAATATCTATAGCTATATCTATATCTATATAATAAAAATGGATATTTACAGGAAAAAAACCCCTGGGATTTGGGGTAGTTTCAAAAAAACATAGAGAAGTTTCAACGTTACATAATTTTTTCTAAAGTTTAGTTTTGTCTTGCATTTTGTCTCAACTAGGGGCGGTCCTGGGATGGTTGAGGTGGTGCCGCCGCACAGGACCTCCCCCAAATTTTTTCCCATATATATACATATAAGTAAAGGTGGCCACGGTTCCAGAACCGTCGGTTCCGATATGAGGAACTGGAACCGAAACCATTGCCTCACGGTTCCGGTTCCAAAACCGGAACTGAAGGTTTGGGTTCGGTTCGGAACCCGGTTTCTCCACGGTTTTGGTTCCGATTTTAACCGGAGCCGCTTGTTTATCTTTTGATTATTTTTTTATTTTTTTAAAATAGTTTATCAATTTCAGTTAAAAAAAGAAAAAAAAAAGAAAAAGACTTGCACTTAATATTCAATTAGAATTTATACTTAATATTAATAATAATATTAAACTATCTATATATACTATTAGAGTATAAATAATCAAAGTTCGCATAGTTCGCTTACAACATTTGGTCTAATATGTGTCTATGTAGTTACAAATATAAAACATCATAATAAACATTTAACATTTCTTCTAGCTTATGTTTACCAAAAAACAATTGTTGGTTTTAACCTTAAAGAAATGGTTCCATCACGGTTCCACCGACGGTTCTAAAACCGCCAGTTCCACGGTTTTTGAAACTAAGGAACCGGAACCGAAACCGATCTACACGGTTCCAGTTCCGGTTTTGGAACCGTTGATCATAGTTACGTTTTAGGAACCGTTGACTATGGTTCCGGTTCCGGTTTGAAACCCAATTTCGGTTCCATTTGGCCACCCCTACATAAAAGTTGTTCAAAAGAATTAACTGAGAATGGCCGAGGTGTTGTTCCTTATTTTGGACGTCATCGATTCGATTCGTGCCAACATTAGTGACATCTTTTAATTGTTTTATTTTCCTTTTTTATTTTGCAAAACAAATATAACCATGTTTATTCATTTTTTTTTGGCAAGACAAAATATCAAAGTTTATGACTTGGGCCTCATAGTGACTTTTTTTGCCTTCTCCATCTATCTTAACTCTTTTTTTTTCCTTTTGTTTTTGCAAAACAAAAAAAAAATAAAATTTAAATTATATTTGTAACATTAAATTTATTATTTTTAATTTTTTAGGGATAACTACAAAAAAATCTGAAGTTTGGGCTAATTACAAAAAAAAATTAGAGAAGTTACAAATTTACAAAATGTAAGGCGGAAAAGTTTGGCAAAGAGGGACAATCAAGCCTTCCATGCTTTCTTCATTTTAAAAAAGCACGTGTATATACACATCCAAAGGTTGTCTTAGCAGACAAGCTCTTTAGATGGGTGTACATATGTTACATGAAGAAAACTATCTTGAATTGTGAAATTGGAGCCAAGTTGAAGCCAAGGATAGAGATCACTCAGCGGAGTTGTCATTATATGGTCTGAGGCTGAGGCTTCTGTTAGGTTTTCATGTATTAATTTCCATGCTACCTTGTTTCTCTTATGGTAAGGCCTGGTCGGTCTGTAATATTTTTATAAATGTCAAAAAGTTTTGAAAATGTTTTTTCAATGAAAGGTAAAAATGCAATATATACAGAATTAAATCTTACGTTTTTTTTTTTTGGTTTGTAATTAACCCGAATTGAGGGTTCGTAATTATCCCTAATAATAATTCACAATGGTTGTTAAAACATTATTTTGATAATGCATTTTTTAGTACTAATTTTTTAGGTCATTAACTATGCATCACAACTTTGGGTCTTTCTAGTGATAGTCTAAATGTCTTGGCAATTGTTGGACATAATAAACATAAAAATCAGAAATAGATCAAAGAATGAAGCTAAGCACGATGATATTTTTTTTTTTTTTGAAGTGAAGCACTTTGATATTATGTTAATAAAAAAACTAAACAAGCATATATAGAAGTTACATTATACATTTTTAAAATTCATGTAATTGAGACAAACAGGCAGACAATTATGTCTTTTTCACAGACAAAAGGGCAAAACATCTTATATGCAGTTTTCTAACACTGCTCCATCTTCTTGGAAAGGAAGCACCAAAAGAAGCACCAAAAGTAGGGTCAAATCTTCTGTTTTATTTTTTATTTGGGATAATTACAAAAACTCCCCGAGATTCAGGCTAATTACAAAAAATCCTATGATTTTTGAAAATTGCAAAAACTGCTTGAAATTTGATTCCATCTTACATTTTCCTCTTTATAAGCAAAAAAACATTTCAAAAAAACTTTAATATTTCTAGAAATATTATAGTTACCCCCTTAAATTTAAGACATAATCAAACTTATGGGGTTTTTTGTAATTTTGAACATCTCTTGGTATTTTTTGGTAATTAGCCCAAACCTCAGGAGGTCTTTTGTAATTAATATTCGTTTTTACTTTAATTTTGGGATAATTACAAAAAAAACGCTTGAGGGTTTGAACTAATTACAAAAACCTAAGGGTCCATTTGGGTGGAGGGATTTGAATGGATTTCAAATTCCTTGGATTTGAAATCCATTATCCACCTCTTGTTTGGATGATATATATTTGTGTAAGAATTTCAAATCCATCGTAAATTTTGATAAAAATTTTAAAAGCTCAATTGATTTTCTTAATTGATATTTACTAAATAAAAATAAAAGATATAATCTTATTATTTTATAAATAATTATAATTTTATACACTAATAAAAATATAAAATATATAATTTTTATTATGTGTGGATATGTGTGTGAGGTTAATGCGTGTGAATGTGTTAGTATTTTGCATGTATTTGTGAGTGTTTTGTGTGATGATTTAAGCATATTTTTGGCGTGTTTTATTTGCATGTTGCATGTTTTAGTATTATTTTGTTGATTTTCTAGGTTTTGGTAAAAAAACAAGTTTTGGAGCAAGAAACGTTAAAAAGTCATTTTTTAAATTCGATAATGTCGTATTTTGGGCATAATATTTTCATCCGAGGTCCAATTGATATGGTTCATACACCATTGGAAAGCTAAGACAAAGTTCTACAATGTCTAACTCTTCTACTAAATACAAATGAAGACGTTTAGATGAGTTAAAATCATGTGCAAGTGTAAATAATGTGTTGAAATTTCGGAAATAACACGTCTTTGTATTTTGGCCATAACTCTCTAGAAAATTGAAATTGAGGTTTTCAAGTGACTATAGAAAGCTAAGAGATAGAGCTACAATTCATATAAAGGATCCAAGAGCAAATTCGACGTTTTGAGGGTACGCGGTCTCACGCGGTTTGGGAGCGGCATAACGTGGTCTTGCGCGCGGTACCATCCGCGATCGCGCATGGTGACTTCCGAACACGAAATTCACGATTTTTTTCCTTGTTTGGCTCTTCCATCTTGTATAGAACTCAGCTTATATATAAGACTTGGGGAGCCCATATTTCCATACACATTTACTTCTTAAAGACTTTTAAACTTTAGCTTTTGTTATTTTCTCTTCCATTAAATATTGGGATTGCTTGGGTTCTTCCCATTGAAGTTATTGTGCTGCTTAATCAAAGCGTAATATTTCTTCATCTTTTTTATCTGATTTCAATTGTTGGGTGATTATTATTGTTGCATGATGATGTTTATAATTGTTTTCTTTCCTTCAATTGAAATTATGATTCCATCCCAAGCATGAACTAACTTCTTTGTTCCAAAAGATTATGGTGATTTAATTCAAACAAACAAGCATGAATATGAACTAATTGATTTGATTTCTGAATAAATTGCTTAATCTATTTGACAATGAATTGTCTGATCAACTTTTGATTATTTTGAGGGAATAATTGAGATCGAGAGAAGATATTATTCCTGGATTAAATTTATTTAGGGTCGGGGTTAGACATGAATCGAGATGTATAACTTGGTTAATAAAAATAGCAAATTGGTTATGACTAGACTTAATTTGTGAATACTTGAGTTATTAGATCTAGGCATAGTTTATATCATTTGCCGTAATTGTTAATCGCATGATCAATTAGTTAATATTCTCGCTTACAAATTTAATGAGATGATTCTCAAATCCTAGACGCGTTTTATCCATCTCATTTTTCAGGGTTTATTTGTGTTCGGTTTTAATCCGTCTTTTATTTATTTATTTGTGTTAAATCTTATTTTGAAAATAAATTATTGAAGTATTTGAATAAAATAATATGATGGAGTTTTTAAGATATTAACAATGATGATTTCGTAACTACAAGAGTGAAAAATAAATGTGGTAATTAAAATAAGATCTTATTTTGAAGAGAAAAATATCGAATCTCCAAACTTTTTTTTAAAAAAACTTATCATAAACTCGTAATATCTTATTTTGGAAGCTTATAAGGTCTTTTCTATAAAAAAAAAAAAAAAAAAACCAAACAGTTTTAGAGAGCGTATAAACTTACAAACAATACCTTCTAAGTATTCCATTTATAAAAAAAAATAGTCATACGAAGAATTGATGCTACACCAACAAATCGAATGATGTCTTCTACTCCACAACCATCATATGGATAATTGTCGCGTGTATATCACTTGTCAAAATCGAAAGAATCACAATTTGTGATTGACATCTTGAAATTAATATAATAAGTGTTATACACGTGATAATTATCCATTCGATAGGATAGAAGATGAAACTCAGTTTTATAATAAAAAATATATATCATCCTCCTATTAACATCAAGTGTAACATCTTACATATGGGTAGAGATGCAAATGGCCCCATAATGTTTTGGTAGTATTAAGACAAGAATGAGGAAAGTGGGGTAATTGGTTTGGGACAAGCAAGGCACCTCCCTCCTCTAACACAGCAAAAGGGTGTAATAGAAATACACAGCCTTGCTCCCATGTGCATCAATTTAAGAGCATTCTTACAAACAATAAATCCTCTTATGACCCTTAAAACCAGTATCTATATATCTATATCACTCGAAATATGTGATCCCTTTTTTTCTTCCATTGTGGATCTAATACTCTAATGCATGCCCTATAACTATGATTAATCCCAAAAAATTGATGGAAACACTAGCTAGAAAAAAACTTTAATCATCTTCATATAATTAAGGGGACAAAAATAAAAACCACCCTTACTAATTAAAAAAAAAAAACATATTTATCTTTCAAATTACACTACAAAATCCAGTTTATAGGCAAAAATGATTTTGTATGCTATTCGAATTTTATTGTTACCTATAGAATACTGACAAAATCAAAAATATTGTCCACTCCCCCACAAATTATACATTTCAATTATCGACAATTCACCAACAGTCTTTAAATTTACTGACAAAAATACTGTAAAATGTTTACCAATAATTTTAGATTTTATCGATAATATTTACTTACAACAATTTCACCTTTAGTTTTGGTTTGTCGAAATTCTGCCACATCTTTAGTTGCGACATAATTATTTAATACATACCTACAGATTTTTCTATAGCTAAACTGGTTTTTTTGGCAGTGTTACAAATACTAGCTCCATTGAGATCGATGGACGAGCCAAAACCGACTCTATTACCCATAGCCCAACTATTTTTTTCCCATTTAAAACATATAATTTTTTTATTTTTTTACCTTAGAAAAAATTAAAAAAAGAAATATTTTGGGGGGACCGGTGCCCAGGGAGGCCCCCCTAGATCCGCCCCTGATTGAGATTTGCTTTTGTTTACAAATTCCACCTCATAAGGAATGTATTTGTTAGGTAAATACAAACTTAGAATATGTTTGTAACATGGTAAGGAGTATTTGTAATTTTGGAAAATAACAATGCTTTTTTGTAATTAGGCTAAATTCAGGGTACTTTTTGTAATTATTCCTAATTAAGAGGGAAAGTTCATTTTCCCAAAATTAACTATTTATAGTAAACATGCATGGATGGCTGAGAAAAATTCACTCTTGGTCCCATTAGATTTACCCCCTGATGATTTTAGTCTCATATCTTGAAAATAGTCCAATAAGATTTTTCTTGTCTCACTAATGGTCCCACCGTTAAAAAATTAACAGTCAAACCTGTCAAATTGAAAGTCAAACCTGCAACTTGGGATTAAAAGTGAGAACAATGGGACTGAAATCATCAGATGCTCAGTCTAATGAGATCAAAAGTGAGTTTTTCTCTAAAATCTAAATATAACTAATATCTATTTTTAAAAAAATATATTATCATCAAAATTACTATTTTTTGTTTATTATAATTAAAAAATTAACAAGTAAATTAAATGATAAAATTTATAATTCAACTTATATAATATAAATTTTCTGGAAAATAATTTTTAAAAATAGATGTTAATTAATTTGTTTTCGTGAATATGTAATATAAAAAAAAGATGAAATACATGTGTCATTTATTTTAATTAGAAAATTAACAAAGTAAAATAAATGATAAATTTATAATTCAACTTATATAAAATAAATTTTCTGGAAAATAATTTTTAAAAATAGATGTTAATTAAATTTTTTTCGTGAATGTGTAATACAAAAAAAGATGAAATACATGTATTATTTATTTTAATTAGAAAATTAACAAAGTAAAATAAATGATAAATTTATAACTCAAATTATAAAATTTAAATTTTCTAAAAAATAACTTTTAAAAGTAGATGTAATTTTTTTTTTTTGTGAATGTGTAATACGGAAAAAAAAAGATCAAATACATGCATATATAACCCAGTGCATGTATGTGTATATATGTAATTTTTTTTTTAATATCGTAAATTTTTTTATTTTATTGATAGTTGAACTACATATATTTTCCAATACGTAAATGTGATTTTTGTAATTATTTGTATTTCGAAAACCAAAAAAAAAATTGGAAAATTACTTGTTTTCTAAATATTTTAAGTAAGAGAATTTGTTTTAGTTTAATAAAACACACTGGAAAAAGATATTTTTTAGAAAAATATTTGAAGGACAGAGATCCTTTTTAGTTTTCAAGTTGGACATTCACAATATTAATTTAAATAAATAACTCAAAATATAAAACGTAAAATAATTTTATCATCAATAATATTAAATTTAACCAAAAAAAGAATAATGAGACCATTTTTGGTTAAAAATTTAACTTCGGTGTCCTATGGGACCATTTTTGTCGTTAAAAATTTAACTTTGGTGTCCTATGGGACCATTTTTGTCATCATTAACGTTTTTCGTTAATTTTTTAACGGATTTTCAGTTTCCGATTCCTATGGGACTATTTTTGGTGAAAATATCGATTTGGAACTAAATGTGAGTCTAATGAGACTAAAATCATAAGGGGGTAAGTCTAATAGGACCAAAAGTGAATTTTTCTGATGGATGGCTGCATAATAAACCAGGGTTTGAGGTTGGCCGAAGTGTTGTTTCTGGAGACATGACATGATGCCTTAAAACCTATATTTATGCGTGTCTCATTAAATGATATCCTCATTTATGATGACTGCTCAGTGTTCCCAAGTTGATCATAACTAAAATATTGGAAATCAAGATACTCAACAGGGGTAATATTGTCTTTCAGATATAATTTCCATTTGTACCTCAAATAGTTGACCATAGTATTCTTGACCTTGCTACTTTTAACCTTCTCCTCTCCGTTAAGCCCATATTAATCAACCAGTATGAAATCTCATATTCAACTTTCCCTATTTATTCGATATTCCATAAATTATATGAAAGACGCGTGTACAATTATAACATCATCTTATATATGTATCATTCATCCGATATAATGGAACAAAAAAGTGGAAAAGAATATCCCAATCAAATCAATCATTTATGTAACATAAATTTGTCCTAACTATTTGAATTCAAATACACAACGAAATAATTAAATCTCATCATTTAGTTTTTTTATGGGCTCATGTTCACATTAATTGTATATTGACTTTTTTAGCCTTATTCAATCTATATAAGGGGGAAAAATCACACTTTAAAGGAAGAAGAATCATATTTTAATTATTTTTGTTGAAAGGGGAATCATATTTTAATTACATTAATGCTTGATTTTGATTAATAAATTGATGCTTATTTAATATCTGGATTGTCCGAGATTAATAAAGGTAACATAATTGTTCTCTCATTCGACTACTTTAATTGACCAAACATTATAAAATTGACCATTATTTAAGAGGGATATATCTAATACTCTGTTGAACTGACCATTAATAAAGAGTTTACAATATTAGATATTTGATATACTTGATTATTCTCTATAGCTTCGACTTTTCTCTTGAGTAGATTCATGGAATTGAATTTTCAAAAACCTTGAATTCATGAAAAAAGGTAATAAAACTACATGAAAAAGGCAATTAGGTAATATTAATTTATTTACTATTTATTTAATGGCTAATTTCTGATCACATCAATCTTAATATAATCTCTACCTACCTTCTCTATGACTATGTATAAAAACAAACACAATCTGGCCAACCAGATAGAACAATATTATCCCACCCCACCCCCTACCACCCAAAAGCCCACATCCAAAAAAAAAAAAAAGAAACATGGAAGAGTACTATTTGCATTTGTTTTTTGTCCTTTTAATCACATATATTTTTCTGGTTTTGGTGGTAAAAGTTGGCTTAAATCTTTGGTGGACACCAAAAAAAATAGGGAATCACTTCATGAAACAAGGGATAAAGGGGCCTAAATATAAGATTTTGTTGGGCAACTTAAAGGAGCTTGGTAGCTTAAATTTGATGGCTTCAGCTGAATCCATGTCTCTCTCCCATGACATACTCCCCAGGGTTCTCTCCTTCTATCATCATTGGAAGACAATATATGGTATCCAACCATTTTTTTTTTGGGAAGATAATTTTTATGTGATTAATTAAATGTATTTGTCTTAATTTTCATCCCTCTTTAATTCTTGGATTTTCTCCCTTCACTTAATTTCTTGGAACTTTTTGGTCTTCTGATTAATGAATTGAAGTTTTTTATTCTTTTTTTTTTAATATGATACATGTTTATGAAGTGATCACTCGTGTCATTCATCTAGAGAATGAAATACAAGTGGAATAGGAAACTAAAACCCTCTCGAAATAATACGACCAGTCCCTATCGATCCCCAGATGAGATCTTCTGCTCCAAAAGGGTGTTTCATCTCATATTCCCCGTATTTTTAAAAGTTATCGTATTAGTTTTGAAGCATAAATCAAACCTAAATTGTGAGTTTTCAATATGGTAGTTTTTATACACGTGACAATCATCCGTGTGGTGGAATATGAGATGAAACACTCTTTTGGAATAGAAGATTCCATTCGACCAGATCCCTTTTGGCTTTGTTCTTATACCTCATTTGGTAAAAAAGAAAATCAAGGAGTGGCAATTCAGATTGCTTTCGGGTCCTGTTTCACGTTCACGGATTGGATTGTGGCACAAATTTCGTGTCGAAATTTCTGGTTGTGTCAAAAATTATCACCCCTAAAAATCACATTTAGTCTTTAAATTAGTGAAGATAAACCCTAGAAGTCTAGAACATCATTGTCATTACTTTCTTTTTATTTATTTTTTTTTTAAAAATTTTTGTTTCATAAATTACAGGTCCAATGTTTCTTGTATGGTTTGGATCAACAGCTCATCTCATAATATCCGATCCAGCCCTTATCAAGGAAATCTTGGTGTTAAAATCAGAATTCTTTGAGAAAGATGAACCACCCTTACTAGTAAAAAGAATTGAAGGTAATGGTCTATTGAATCTCAAAGGACAAAAATGGGCACAGCATAGAAAGGTCATTCAACCAATTTTCCACACAGAAAATCTCAAGGTATAGATTCATAATATTTAATCCATTAATTACATTTCTCCATGAGATTAAAAAATTACTTTTACATATAAATTTTGTTTCTCTAGTAACAAATACGATCACAACTTCGCTAAAATTAGTCGTTTTGCAGGTCTATATGATTTCGAATTTCCTCTTACACTTTTTTCTATTTCATTTGAATTCCATTCTATGGATGTATATTTGATACGTGACTATGTGATTGATAAATCATGTTCAAACAATCAACATCTCATATTTATCTCATGGAATTGTGTTATATATGCACACATAAAATGGAATGTGAAAAATAAAAGAGGAAATATGAAATCGCCCCACAAATGCCAAGTTTTAAGAATTATTATATAGACTTGGGCCACTCAAGCTTATTTGAATTTGTTGACTCACTTATCATTATTTGACGAGTTTAATTAATTACACTAATATGGTATCTAATAATGTCTCACATATGACTCACGAATTATTGTGCACTCGAGATTTTCTATTCCAATTTGTGTTTCATCTCGTGTTCCAAATATCACCCCTACACGCCAAGTGTATTGATGACATCATTAATTTACACTTGGCGTGTATTTAAGATATTTGGAATACGAGATGAAACATAGTTTGGAATAGAGGATCCTATTTAATTATTGTGACTTGAAAATTCATTATCATGAGTCATGACGGGAATCAAGTGCGGCCCCAGGTGGTTTAGTGCCAATTTTTGGGTTCCCACGTGGGTTAAAAATGGCTAGAAAATGGTTAAATAATAGTTTTTTACGAAAAAAAGGCCGAAAATATGACCGACTAAATAAGATCATTATTATGACCATATATAACTCATGATCATCAACTCATGTAAATTGATAACATTGAATTTCTACTATTATTAATTTCTTGTTTTTTAAGTACAAATCTTGGGAGCGACGGATACTATTACTTATTTCTTTGTTATTGTTATATTGGTCAATATAGGTAATGATACCCATGATGGCTAAAAGCATGGAAGAGGCACTAATGAAATGGTCGGAAAAAATGTCCAATATTGGCAAAGTGGAAATTGAAGTGTCGGATTGGTTTCAAAATTTGGTGGAAGATGTAATAACAAGAGCCACTTTTGGGAGCAGCTACGAAGCCGGCCGAGCCATTTTCCAGCTGCAAGCCGAGCAAATAGTCCACGCCGCCGAAGCTTATCACAAAGTCTACATTCCTGGATATAGGTATTACCTCCTACCTTAATAAATTACAAATGCTACTATATATAAATACTTTTCTATTTTAGCTTCTTTTTTCATTTAATTTTGTGTGGAATTATTTTATTACATTCACATAAATATTCATAGTTCAGCTTATATAATAAGATAAAGGCAGTTTGGTATTGCTTTTTTGGGCGGTTTTATTATTTTTTAAATATTTATCGACCATTATTAATATTCAATTAAATAAATGTATGTTTTACTTCACTTCCATTAATTATAACAGTATAATACTGTCAGAACGTTAAAATGCCACAGTAGATTTCATATTATTGAACTCCCATTTTAAAGTTTTTTGAGTTATTATGATAGATTTTAAATTTTAGAAAATATAAAATCACTCAAAATTTGGTTTTCAAATATGATATGGCATCACTTGTAGAATTCAATTCTTCAATGGGTCACTGTTTACCTACATCACGAAAAGTCATTAGGGTGCTAGGGGTTGATCCGACGAAAGCCATATGACGCCTAGTCTGCTCCCAGCATTTGAGACCAAACAATGAGTAAAACTTGAGAAAGTTAAGTGCACACCATTCAATAATGAGCCTTAATGGCCCACTTTGGTAGAACTGGCAATTTGAGCTCGACCCAGTAGGCATGCGCCGGCCTGGTGATAAGGCCAGATTGGGCCGCAAATTTGGAGGCCCGAAAAGAACCGGACCTATTTAGCTTTGAGCTGGTTAAGCCCGATGCAAATTACACTACATGGGTCAAATTGAGCCCCAAAAGTAGAGGCCCGAAGGAATTTCGGGTTGGGCCGACCTGGCTCGATATTGCCCACTGACTTGGTGGCCTAGCACCGGCAACCCAACCCATTTGCCAGTGTACAATTTGGGTGTTACTACTCAAATTAATTTGATAACAAGTGTTGTTCATACAACTAATTTTATTGGGCTTTTATTTATTTTTTGGTCTATAATCGAGATAATTACATTGGACTTGGCCTATTGGACCATCTGAATTACAGGTCATCAAAATTCAATTACATCCATCTAATAATGATTTTAACTATTAAATCTTTTATCAGTCTTACAGTAAAAAAAAAATCTTTAAATTAGTCTTATATTAGTCCTTGATTTATCTACTTATTTTTTTGGTTTTCTTTTTTCCTAAAGGTTCTTGCCGACTAAAAAGAATATAATTTCTTGGAGATTGGAAAAAGAAATTCGGAAATCGTTGTTGAATCTCATCGGCGATCGAAGGACGAGGAGGAGGGAAAATGCGAGTTGTCGGGCGGCGTTGTCAGAGAAGAATGTCCTCGCGATTTATTGGAACTCATGATAAAAGCCGCCGATGAACCGCCGCAGTCAAAAGAGTCACTCGCCGTAACGGAAAACGACATCGTAGAGGAGTGCAAGACGTTCTTTTTCGCCGGGAAGCAAACGACGTCGAATCTGCTGACGTGGACGGCCGTGCTCTTGGCCATGCATCCCCAATGGCAGGAGCAGGCACGTGAGGAGGTCTTGAGGTGTGTGGCGCACGTGACACCCCTACTAAGGATGACCTTGCCAAGCTCAAAATGGTATGTCATAATTAATAGGGATAATTACAAAAGCATCCCTGAGTTTTGGCCTAATTACAAAAAAAAACCCAGCTAAGTTTTAAAATTAAAAAATACCTCTGAGGTTTGATTTAGTGTTAAAATTAAGGGGTAAACTGTAATATTTTTATAAATATGATGGGGGATTTTAAAATATTTTTTGGTTATGAAGGAGGTAAATATTAGACAAAATAGGTATTTTTAGTAATTTTAAAAGTAGCTGAATTTTTTTGTAATTAGGTTAAACCTCAAAAGTACTTTTTGTAATTAACCCTAATTAATAAGTGGACAAGTTATTCTGAATTGGTCCCATTATCTAAAAATAATTAAATTAAAATTGTTAGCAAATATGGGTTAAAACATAAATCACATATTTGCACAATTACGAGTGATAATTCGTGTCGTGCTCGGAAAAACGATGGACGTTTTTTTCGTTTTTTAATAAATGAAAATTTTGACTAAATTAATTTTTTCTTTTTTTTGGTTGCAGCTGGGAATGATTCTAAACGAATCACTGAGATTGTACCCACCAGCAGTCGCAATAATCCGACAGGCAAAAACGAATGTCCAATTGGGTGGGCTCCACATTCCGCGAGGTACCGAGCTAATCATCCCAATCCTAGCCGTCCATCACGACCCGGTTCTATGGCACCACGACGCACAGGAATTTAACCCAGCCAGATTCGCAACTGGCGCGGCTCAAGCCGCCAAACATCCAATGGCATTCATGCCCTTCGGCTTAGGCTCGCGCCGATGCATCGGCCAAAACCTAGCCGTTCAACAAGCCAAATTAGCCATCGCCATGATTCTACAGCGCTTCTCTTTTGAACTTGCACCGGATTACGCGCACGCACCATCTGTTGTGATGCTCCTGCACCCACAACATGGTGCACCTCTTGTGTTCCGAAAATTGTAAAATCGGTAAATATTCTTGTTATTATTTTTTTATTTTTAATACATATACTAGAAGGGAGGGACGACGTGAATGGAACCCCAAACCTCTAGTATGAGTTTGAGAACTATCCGATTCCTAAAATATATAGAATAATTATAAAGGCTATAAAGATGAGGTTGAAATGAGGAATGACTTACCATGAATATTGAAAAAAAAATAGATCGATATGAGAAAGGTTGTGATAATTAATCAACGAAAAACCTTTTTAGTTGTGTGTTTTATTTCAATACATTTTTAATTAGGCTGATTAGTAATTAAACTTTTAATCGTTTGAGCTTGGTTTGTACCATACAAACTATTTGGACACTTGGTTTGAGTTTGACTCAATTAATAAAAAAGAAAATATATTGTAAGAAGATCAATCCATCGAGCTCGATTCGCGTTTGATTTGACCAAAACTCGTTCATGTTCAATTCAATTAATAATTCAAGTATAAAATTTAAAGCTTAATATATAAAAATTTAAACAAGTTAGATTTATGTTCAATTTTACTCAATTTGTAGAAATACTCATAACTTTAACGGCGACTCAGTGAATGTAAATAAAAATATAGGGAGTGCTTGCAAATTCTGGAAAAAAAAAGTTGGGCAGTAGCCCAGCGTCTAGGCGGTCGCGTAAAAAGTAGAAATACTACTATTTGTCTAATAATTTATTATTCATTTTCTTACCGATTTGTGCCGTCTAGGTGGGAGCTTAGTGTTAGATAAATGTTTTTATCAAGATTTTGATGATTATGTTTAAATGAGTTTTATACCAAAACAATGTTAATAAATGTTGTCCAAATACTCCTAAATGATTTAAAATATTTTTGCTAATTTTTGGAGTATTTTTTAGAATTTATTTTACGATAAAAATGGACAACACTTTTGATGGTTTTGTTTAAATTGGTTTTTACACCAAAACTATGTTTATAAATGTTGTCAAAATACTCCCAAATAATTTAAAATGCTTTTACTAATTTTTGGAGTATTTCTTGAAGTTTATTTTTGATAAAAATCGGACAACATTTAAAATTGAGGTCGAACGGTCGCCAAAGCGTCGACCTGCACAAGCAAAGAATATTGAAACAGAACATTCTCAACTCATAAAAACGAAGAGGGGGACCGGTCAAGCGGTGGGGCCGACCGCCGCACCCTCTGTCGACCTGGCCGACCCCCTTCGACTCGCACTGGATCGCACTATTTTTTCAAAACGTTCAAATCTTATTATAGGGCAACCGGTCGCCCTATGGTATTTTTGACAAAGAAAAATTCCAACCGATTTGCAATCCTTATCGCAAGATTTACTTTTCATTTTTGTACAATATTTCTACATCTTGTGATCCTCTTTTTGTAGACAAAAGTGAAGAGGAAGTAGCCTATGTTGGTGAAGACTTCCCTATAAATAGAGGATGAATTGAAGACACAAGATATAACACATACAACAAAATATACAACAAGAAATCGCAAATTGTTCAAGCTTTCATTTTTACATTCTTGTTGTAATAGCCCAAGTACTTTCACTTGCACATCTTTGAGGTCTAGGCTTTTGATTCTTGATTACACTTGCACTCAATCTTTGTATTGGTTTCATAGAGTTGTAATCTTGAATTTTGTCCATCATTCAACACAAGACATCCTTGTGAGTATTCTGTGGTAAGAATACACTTGGGTGATCTAGGTGATAGGTGTTTGAAGAGTGTGGTACTCTTCAAAGGTGGTGAAGGAAGATTATGGTAATCTTGAAGGTGTTATAAGAGGATTGTGGTAATCCTCAAGGTGTTGTATTAATTTTGGAAATTAATAAAATCTTTTTTTCTTTTTGAAATTCATCCCAGGAGATATGCGGTGGTAGAGGTTAGGCCCAGGTGGGTTGAACCTCTTTAAATCAACGAGTGTTGTTTAATTTCCGCATTTACATTCTTGTCATTTACTTGTTCATTCGAAAAAGAGGGCGATTTGCGAAAAATCGGTATAATCTATTCACCCCCTCTAGATTATCGTAGCCACTGGACTAACAAGTGGTATCAAAGCCAAACTTCTTTGGCTAGCTCTGTTCCGAGTAAAGAGGAAAGATCCATGGCTACGAATGAAGCTTATCTCACCACCGACGCTCCACCAACAAGCCACCACTATTCAACGCCAACAACTATGCATTTTGGAAAGACCGCATGGAGTGCTTTCTACAAGGGTGCGGATTTGATATTTGGAATGTGGTCATTGAAGGAGTTGCTCAACCAACAACAAAATTGGAGGATGGTACCACGACTCCCAAGCCGTTCAAGGAATACGATGAAAATGACAAGAAGGCTTTTCTTTAAACGGTAAGGCCTTAAACATTTTACATTGCTCTCTTACCGCCACCGAATATAATCGCATAAGAGGCATACGGTCAAGACATGAATATTGGGAAAAATTAGAAACCATCTATGAGGGCACAAAGAAAGTGAAGCAAGCAAGAAAAACAATGCTTGTGAAAGATTTTGAAAATTTCAATATGCATGATGGTGAAAACATATCAAAAATGGTGGAAAGGCTTGACAACATTGTCAATCCTCTTGTGGCTCTTGGAAAGGTCATCTCCGAAGAAGATAAGGTGACCAAAGTCTTAAATGCCCTTCCCGGCCATGGTCCGAAAAGGTAACGGCAATCACTTTAAGCTCAAAATCTTGAGACACTCAAGTTTGATGAGCTCATTGGGAACCTCCTTATTTATGAAGTATATCTCAAGGGGGAGGAAAAATTCTCAACCATCCACCTCTAAACCGTACTCAAAATATTATTAAAGGCCAAAGATCTTCTTCTAATAATATTTATTATGCTAATGATGAGGATGATGAAGAAACATCGGCTCTTGTTAGAAAATCCAAGAGACAATTCTTGTTTCAAATGCGGAAAATCCGGGCACTACATAGCCGATTGCCCAAAATTAGCGGAAGATGAACAAAAAAGAAAAAACATTTTCCAAAAAAGAAGGCATTAAATGCGGACGTCAAAACTGGGATGAATTACTTGAAACAACCGACGAGGAAGGAGAATCCGAACATGGTCTTATGGCCATAGACGATGAAAATACCGAGGTACGCCTAATGCTTCATCTTCTTCCCTAGTTGATGAATTACAATGTGATTTTGATGAATTGCAAAATGAGTTTCAAAATTTGATTGTTAAATACAAGAATTTGAAAAAGGAGCATAAAGAGCTTAAACTAGAAAAAGATAAATTATTTACTTCCTATGATTCTCTTGATAAGTGCTCATGCTATTACTCTTACTATGGTCCGTACTCTTGAAACCGAAAAACAAATGCTCACAAATGATATTGAAAATTTGAAAAAGGATGTGCATCGATTCAATTTAAGTACGGATAAAGTCACAAAAATTTTAGATGCACAAAGAGGTGAGCATTCTAAGTTAGGACTTGGTTACAAACCTTTTCAAAATGCTTTTAAGAAAAAAGACCAAGGTCCAACCTTTGACGTGCTAGTAGTCCTCGATTATTACTTGTTTTTATTGTGGTAAGAATGGACACTATGCTAGCAATTGTAAATTGAAGAATAATTTTAGTTATTATTGGAGACCTAAAGGTCTCAAGTTAACCCCCATGGACCCCAAAATATAGTGGTACCTAAAATTAATTCATTTGTAGGTTATAGGGGCTATAACAACAATGGAAGATTCAAAATGGCTCGTGGACAATGGATGTTCACGCCATATGACCGAAAGAGAGAACTTTTTACCAACATCAAGCTCCAAGAAGAGGGTATGGTCATGTTCGCAATGGCAAAGGAAGAATTCTTGAAATGGAGAAATTGGTAACTCTTCTTTCTCTCTTAGTAATGTTCTTTTAGTAGAAGGGCTTAAGTTCAATTTGATAAGTGTTAGCCAACTTTGTGATTCAAATTATAATGTTGTTTTTAATAAATAAAAATGCCTTATTTCCAAAAATGATAAAATTATTTGTGAAGCAATTAGAAAAGGCAATCTTTACAAAATTTGTACAAGTGATTTGGTTAGTCAAAATGTTTCTTGTCTTGTCGCCAATAATGATTTAACTAGTTTATGGCATAGGCGACTTGGGCATGTTGGATACAAAATTTGCAAACTATTTACAAAAACCAACATGTAAAAGGACTACCTAAATTGAATTTTGAAAATCTTGGCTTATGTGACACTTGTCAAAAGAACAAATTAGTTAAGAGTAGTTTTAAGCCCAAAAATGAAATTTCCACTACCAAACCCCTACAAATGCTTCATCTTGATTTGTATGGGGATATTGGTACGGCAAGTCTAAGTGGAAAACATTACACTTTTGTTATAGTTGATGATTTTTCTAGATATACTTGGGCTCTATTTCTTACAAATAAAAGCGATGACGTTAATGAGTTTGTTAAGTTGTGTAGACTTATTGAAAATGAAAAGGAAGATACTATTAAGTCTATTCGAAGTGATCGAGGTGGAGAATTTGATGGCGAATTTAGAGTCTTTTGTGAAACTAAGGGATATAGTCATAATTTTTCGGCTCCAAGGACACCTCAACAAAATGGAGTAGCCGAAAGGAAGAATCGGACACTTCAAGAAATGAGTCTGGTCCATGCTCAATGAATTTTCAATTCCAAAATATTTTTGGGCCAAGCCGTTAGTACCGGTGCTATGTCATTAATCGAGTTTATATTCGTTCTAAAATGAATAAAACTCCATATGAGCTTTGAAAGGTTAACTCCAAATATTAGTTATTTCAAAATATTTGGATGTAAATGTTTTATTTTAAATACTAAGGATCAATTAGACAAACTTGATTCTAAGGCCGATGAATGAATATTTATGGGGTATTCAACCAAGAGCAAAGCATATCGGGTTTACAATAAGACTAGTGGGGTAGGTTGTTGAAGAATCCATCCATGTCAAATTCAATGAAGCTTCGGGTGTTGAAAGGATACCCAATGATGAAAGTGATGAAGAGGATATTGTTGAACCCATTGTTCAAGATGAAACTCAAAATGATCAACCTTCAAGCTCAAATGTTCCTCAAGAAGATAAAGGTGATACTTGAATATTCCCGTAGCATTGAAATTTAAGGAGATCACCCAAAAGATCTTATTATTGGTGATCCCCTTGATAAAGTAATGACTCGAGGAAAATTTGCCGAGAAAGCTCTTATATCTCAAAAAGAGCCTAAAAATGCTAAGGAAGCCATTGAAGATGAGGATTGGTTTTTAGAAATGCAAGAGGAGTTGAATCAATTTGAAAGGAATGATGTATGGGAATTAGTACCTTGTTCTCCATCTCAAACAATTATTGGCACAAAATGGGTATTCCGGAACAAACTTGATGACCAAGGCAATATTGTTCGAAATAAAGCAAGGTTAGTAGCTCAAGGTTATTGTCAAGAAGAAGGTATTGATTATGATGAAACATTTGCACGTGAAAGACGTTTAGAAGCTATTCAGATTTTACTTGCCTATTCTTGTTTTAAAAATTTCAAGCTTTACCAAATGGATGTGAAATCCGCAATTTCTAAATGGTATTATTCAAGAAGAAGTCTATGTAAAACAACCTCCGGGATTTGAAAATTCTTCTAGTGCCTAATGATGTTTATAAACTTAAAAAGGCTTTATATGGTTTAAAACAAGCACCCGTGCATGGTATGATAGACTTAGCTCTTTTCTTTTGCAAAATAGTTTTACAAGAGGTAAAGTTGATACTACTCTCTTTGATTTTGAAAAAGGGCAAGATTGCTTATTAGTGCAAATTTATGTTGATGATATTATTTTTGGTGCTACTAATGAATCCTTGTGCAAGAAATTTTCTAAGTTAATGCAAGGTGAATTTGAAATGAGCATGATGGGGAACTCAACTTCTTCCTCGACTTCAAATTAAGCAATGCCAAGAAGGAATATACATTTCACAATCCAAGTATACAAAAGAACTTTTGAAAAAGGTCGGAATTGAAGAAGGAAGACCGTTTCTACCCCAATGGCAACAAACGTCAAGATTGACAAAGATGAAAAAAGGCAAGCTTCGGTTGATGAATCCAAATATCGAGGTATGATTGGTAGTTTACTTTATTTAACCGCAAGTAGACCGGATATTCTTCATGTCGTATGCCTATGTGCTCGTTTTCAAAGCAATCCCAAAGAATCTCATATGAGTGCCGTTAAAAGAATTTTTAGATATTTGAAAGGCAATATTCAATATGGTTTATTCTATCCAAAGAATAAAAATTTTTCTCTTAAAGGTTATAGTGATTCGGATTATGCGGAAATATTGATGATCGGAAAAGTACTTTCGGATCATGTCAATTTTTAGGCGATTGCCTAGTTTCTTGGTTTTCAAAGAAGCAAAATTGAATTTCACTTTCAACTACGAAGCCGAATATATTTCTGCGGCATTTTGTTGTACTCAACTTCTTTGGATGAAACAAACTTTAGCGGATTATAAATGTTCTTTTGAAAATGTTCCCATCTTTTGTGATAATATATCCGCTATAAATATTGCTCAAAACCCGGTTCATCATAACCGTACTAAACATATTGAGATTCGACATCATTTTCTAAGGGATTGTGTTTCAAAACGAAAAATTGAGATATCTTTTGTACCATCTCAAGATCAATTAGCGGACATTTTTACAAAACCGCTATCTTCCGAGACTTTTGCATCAATACGAGCTCGGTTAGGCATAATGCATATTGAATGAGGTCTATGATTGCATTTTGCACGTTTTTAAAATTTAGGGGCGAAAAATCGGATTTTTGGTTAAAAACTCGGATTTTGGAAAAACATAAAGAACATCGAGCTGATTGGGGAAGGCCGACCGTCGCTCATGACGCCGACCGTCACCCACCCCCAACCGGTCGCCCTTAGCTCTTTTTTTTTGGTTAAAATCGCTTGCCTTCTTGATTCTGACCATTTTGGCCTTTTATGTTCATTTTTCGTCCCCTACGCACTTTTCACACAAATTTCACTTCAAATTGGTTTTATTGCATACATTTTATATTTTGGACTTCATGAGGCTCGATTATCATCATCATTGTTCATCTTTACCGATTAGATGGTAAGAATTTCTCCTTTTAATCTCAATTGGGTTGAACCTTGAGAATGTGCTTGTATCTTGATATCTTGTTGAAATTCTTGTATTAATATGATGTTTATGATGATTGATGATATATGAATATTGTTGTATTGTAATTGGTGATGAAATTTTTGGCTTAAACGAATCACAAAGGCGTTATATTTCTCTTGTTTTATTCGACGCACGCCAAGTGTTCGACAAAATATTTCAATGAAAAATTCATCACCTACATGATTATCTTGATTTGAAAAGTCTTATAAGTTTATAGAGATCATATTTTATCAATCAAATGAGCTTTTACAAATCAAATGAGCAATTTTTTCCTTTTATTCGAATTTAAGCTTAAATGCTCAATATGCTCGATAAATCTATAAAATTGAGCACTTTGATATAATTGTATGTTGTTTTTATCGTGCTAACATTATTTTTGATGATTCCAAAGGGGAGAAACAAGAAAAACGCTCAAGCTCAAAGAAGCGTAAATAAGCTCGCAAGAAAAGCTATAAGCTAAAGCTCTTAAAAGCCAAAAGCTATGGATTATACTTGGTCCATGTGATGTATTATGGACTTTTATACTTGACTAATGATGCTTTTGTGACAGGGGAGCTTATAAGCTCATGATATTCAAGCTTAAGTTATAAAAGCTAAGCTTTAAGCTTTTAGTTGTTGCTTGTATACTTGTTCTTGATATGCATATTGATAGGGGGAGCTTGTGCAAAAATGATTTTGAAAAATCTTTGCTCCTATCCTTGTGTGTTTGTACTTATGATGAATCTTGCATATAATGGATTGATGTTTTAGACCTAGGAAGATTTGTTTTGTTTTAAAATCAACTTTCTAAAATTGTTTTGGTTTGTAATCATCAAAAGGGGAGTTTGTTAGATAAATGTTTTTATCAAAATTTTGATGATTATGTTTAAATGAGTTTTTATACCAAAACAATGTTAATAAATGTTGTCCAAATACTCCTAAATGATTTAAAATGTTTTTGCTAATTTTTGGAGTATTTCTTAGAATTTATTTTTCGATAAAAATGGACAACACTTTTGATGGTTTTGATTAAATTGGTTTTTACACCAAAACTATGTTTATAAATGTTGTCAAAATACTCCCAAGTGATTTAAAATGCTTTTACTAATTTTTTGGAGTATTTCTTGAAGTTTATTTTTGATAAAAATCGGACAACATTAAAATTGGAGGTCGGCCGGCCGCCCAAAGCGCCGACGTCGTACCGTGCAAGCAAAGAATATTGAAACAGAACATTCTCGAACTCATAAAAACGAAGAGGGGACCGGTCAAGCAGGGGGCCAAGAAGACCCAGGCGACCGGCCGCACCCTGTCGACCTGGCCGACCCCCTTCGACCCGCACTGGATTGCACTATTTTTTCAAAACGCGTTCGAAATCTTATTAAAGGGCAACCGATCGCCCTATGGTATTTTTGACAAAAAAATTCCAACCGTTGCAATCCTTATCAAAGAAAATTTACTTTTCATTTTTGTACAATATTTCTACATCTTGTGATCCTCTTTTTGTAGACAAAAGTGAAGAGGAAGGAGCCTATGTTGGTGAAGACTTTCCTATAAATAGAGGATGAATTGAAGACACAAGATATAATACATACAAGCAAAATATACAACAAGAAATCGCAAATTGTTCAAGCTTTCAGTTTTACATTCTTGTTGTAATAGCCTAAGTACTTTCACTTGCACATCTTTGAGGTCTAGGCTTTTTGATTCTTGATTACACTTGCACTCAATCTTTGTATTGGTTTCATAGAGTTGTAATCTTGAATTTTGTCCATCATTCAACACAAGACATCCTTGTGAGTATTCTGTGGTAAGAATACACTTGAGTGATCTAGGTGATAGGTGTTTGAAGAGTGTGGTACTCTTCAAAGATGGTGAAGGAAGATTGTGGTAATCTTCTTGAAGGTGTTGTAAGAGGATTGTGGTAATCCTCAAGGTGTTGTATTAATTTTGGAAATTAATAAAATCTTTTTTTTTTTTGAAATCCATCCAGGAGATCTTGGGGTGGTAGAGGATTAGGCCCGAGGTGGGTTGAACCTCTTTAAATCAACGAGTGTTGTTTAATTTCCGCATTTACATTCTTGTCATTTACTTGTTCATTCGAAAAAGAGGACAATTTGCGAAAAATCGGTATAATCTATTCACCCCCTCTAGATTATCGTAGCCACTTGGACTAACACTTAGGCCTAATTTTTTGGCCGCCTAAACAAGCGCCGAGGGAGCCTAGGCCGATTTTTGGCAAAACCGATTTTTTACACCAATTTTGGGGAAATCGTTTTGGCCTATGGGCGCCTAGGCGGCCGCTAGGTCGATTTTTACAATACTGTTTTTTTTTTTATTACTATTACTTCAAATGTGTACATTTGATAATTAAATAATACATTTAGACTTAAATTAGTATATATTATTTAATTACGCTTATAATTTATGTACTCTAAATTTATATGAGATAATTTTTAATATATATTATTAATAATGTATTTTGCTATTTCTTAATTTTAAATAAAATTAAGATTAATTATTTTAAAAACTTGTCTTAAATAAAAAATAAGTCATATTATTAATATTTGTCTGATAGTAATTATAATTTATAAGACATGTTGTTCTATAATTTTTAATATTTACTTATTGTTTTATAAATTAATTATAGACTAGTTAATATATTTTGACATGCATAAACACATCTTATATGATAGGAATAAATGTAAGTTAAATATCAACAAAATGATCAAAATTTAGTACTTATTAGATATCGGAATATATAATTAACGCACATAATGCTTATAGTATGAATTTATTTATTTAAAAAACTAATATTACTTGTCTATATTTTTTAATTTTATATGTTTCTATTGTGAAGTCTATATTGAATAATAGATTTATTTGCTTAATTAATTAAAGTTTAGTTAATTAATAAAATATAGGATTAAATAATATTTGAAATTAATGTTCTTGTAAAATTTAATAATACATATGGTTCAAGGATATTTAGGTCCATCATTTTTTTTTGGTTAGTTTAGAGGGTATTTGAAGGTTTCAATAGTAGATGAGTCGTAGTATCCGATTCGTGAACTGATCCTGGATGATGAAATATTCAGGAAAACAACTGAGAGTGACCTTATTCACATTTGTTAAAGCACTGACTGAAATGAGGTTGAAAGTGAATTGAGGTATATATAACACATCCTTGAGAGTGATAGAATTCCCCAAACAAATATCCCCAGAAAAATGTACAACCAGTGAAGTGTTGTTGGGTAAAATGACGGACGACGGAGATGTGGATTGTAAGGAAATAAACGCATCTCTATGACAGCAAATATGTCTAAGTGTTCCCGAATCAACAATCCATAAATATGAACCCAATAGACTAGAATCCATGTTAACTGAAAAGCAAGTACCTGAACCAGTGTGGGGTGCGGATGTAGGCGTCGACAATTGACTCGAAAGTAAGGCAATCAGTTGATTCAAGGTAGGTAGAATATCCTCAGACTGAGTGGAGTTGATCATGCGTGTTTCATGCTCAGGCGGCATAGAGGTTACCTAGTTAATAAGGGTGCAATTAGCCGTATTAGGTCGCTGGTGTGGCTTATATCCAGGGGGATGACCATGAAGCTTGTAGCATTTATCAATTGTGTGTCCATGGAAGTTGCAGTGAGTGCAAAATGGACGATCTTGTCGCCTGTTGCCCAGGGTAAGAAGTGGTGCGCCTAGGATTGTTCTGAGCCAGAAAAGCATGTGTGTTCCCTGAATTATCGAGAGGACTCTCCATCTTGCGCTGTTGCTCCTCTTGAGAAATGAGGGAGAAAACACGATTCATAGGTGGAAGGGGATCAATAAGGAGTATCTGACTCCGTACTTGGAAAATGAATCATTCAACCCCATGAGAAACACCATAATATATTCAAGCTGGTAGTGGTTGGATAATGCACGAACTCCACCACAAGAACATCGATTGCATGAACAGTTAGGTCGAAAATTGCCAAGTTCTTCCCATAGAGACTTCAATTTGGTAAAATAAGCACCCACAGACATCTGGTCCTGCTTTAGATTGATTAAATCACGACGCAATTGGAATATGCGTGGGCCATTGCTCTGCTGAAATCGTTCCTGAAGATTTAACCATATGTCTCGAGCAGAATCAGAAAAAATGATGCTCGCACAAATTTCTTTAGATACAGAGTTAAGTATCCAGCTGATGATGATGTTGTTGTTCGGAATCCATGACTGTAAGAAGAGAAATTTCATCATCCGTCACGAGACAGATCTCATCAATGAAACTCCATTTGTTCTTCACCGATAAAGCTATGGTCATTGCCCCGCTCCATGACCTGAATCGCGAAACTAATACCAATCCAGGATTATCGAGTGATGCGGATAGTAGATACTCAAAGGATCATCAACGAGGAAGATCCGGATGCACTCATGTTGAAGAGGAAGTGCGGCGTCGGGAGAAGATTGACACTGAAATACAAACCGCCCGGAGATCGAGTTGCGAGAGAAGGAAAGTCTGTTGATACCATATTATAAGTTGCAATCGTAAATTGAGAATTGATATTTTCCTTAATGAAGAGTTACAAAGCAACTATGCAATTTATACAAGGAAGAAAGAAGAAATGAAAGGTGTAATCGCTTAACTAATCTACCAACAAACTAAACAGAATAATCGTCTCTAGAAGCTTCAATCCTGAGGGAGAAATTATTCTCTAATAGAGGTATTTGATACAAAAGGGATAGTACAATGAAATAAAGTGAATTTTACCCATAAATAAATAAATCACCTTCAATTTTCGCTTTGAAAGTATATAATTTTGATCGAAATCTTACCCTTATAAAATAGCAATTGAAGAATCACAAGCAAAACTTTAGCAATATAACTCGAAATGCATGATTTTTCTAGCTTGATCAAGTCAAACTACTTATCCGAATTTAGAGATGAAAATAGACCCGATCTAAATATGAATTTATCCACAACTCATCTAGTTTTAAGCGGCCTATTAAAATGATAAATGATTTTGGGGCGAGTTTTGTGTTTTATCATTAAATCCATCTCATTTAGTTATTTATTTTATAGTCATAATGGATATATATAATATTATTTTTGAGATGTCTTTCAAAAAATAGTGGGATTTATTTTCCTACAATTATAAATCTTTTTTTCTTGAAACAACAATTATAAATCTTTTAAAATTATAAAATATGTTTAGCGGGTCCCCTATTTGAATTTTGGGCATGTCTAAGGTATTTGAATGTAGCCAAAATGGCCAAATGGCGTGTTATTCGCGCAAGCAATCTTTGGGTTCGAATGCGGGGACACCTTTGCGCACTTACATCATAGATCAAAGAACACTTGCAACTTACGAGGAGAAAATTCTTGGTCTCACGTCTAGTTTATGAAGATGATATTCAATTATTTACTATAGCCAGTGCGAAGGGCTTGTCTTTGCTCTTAAATGGATTTCCTTATTGGTTATTAAAATTGTTTAGGATAGCGATAAATAATTTCAAAAGCTATATTTATTTCTCTAGTCACATCTCCCAAAAGTAGATGCGTTTTATCTCTCAACTATACACATTACTCCCTGTAAATTACCTTTCACATATCTTGGCATTGGCGCGCCACTTATTAAAAAAGATAATAACAAAGTCATTGTTTGAAGACATTTTGAGCAACAGGAAAAAAATGAATTTTGGAATTAGCATAAATACTTGCTCCCCGTGGGGATTCTTCCAATATATCTCATTTCACCCTTAAAAACATGGCAAAAATTTGCGTGAGACGGTCTCACGGATTTAGGTCCGTGAGACTGAGCTCTTACACAAAGTTTTAAAAGTTTTTTTTTTTGATTTTATTTTTCTTAGGGTTTATATTTGTTTTTTTAAGGTTTATTTTGTTTCTTGGGTTTATTTTTAATTGATTTGGGTTTTTAGGATTTTTAGTTTTTTTAGGGTATATTTTTTATTTTTAGGTTTATTTTTGTTTTTCGGTTTATTCTTCATGGTTCATGTTTTTAGGGTTTATTTTTGTTTCTTCATGGTTCATTATTATTTTTAAATTTATTTTCATGGTTCATGTTCTCAAGACGGAGTTCTTAGAAGGTCCGTCTCACTGATTTAGATCCGTGAGACCGTCTCGCAAAGAGACTTGCTCTAAAAACATATAGGACATGTCTAAATTCTTAAAATACTTGATGGGTGGATCTCAAGTTTTGATAAACTCGTTCAATTGCCATATTCATTTTAAAAAAAAAAAAGAAAAGAAAAGAAAAGAAAAAAAAAAAAAACTCAAATAAGGTAAAACCATTTGTTGTAAGAATAGGCCTGTAGAAAGTAGGCTAGTGCCCATAAACCGAGGTGATTATTTCCAAATAGATGGAAAAATTGTTTCGGTAAAAAATCGGGCTTATCGTCGCTCTTGATCGGTAAAAATTGAGTTTAGGGATACACTTGACTAAAAATTGGCCAAAAGAAAATTAAAATAAAAAATGGTACTCGCGTCCCAGCTATAAGCGCAAAGTTACATATCCAATTTTAGTGAAAAACGAGAAAGAATTACAAGGCGTTCCAAACTCATTATAAACCATCGAATGATTGGTATTAGGTTAATTGAAAATCACGCCCCAAAGTTATTGCATTTTTGCAGATCGCTCACTAAACTTTGAAAATACATATTCAACCCTCTAAAGTCTAAACTATATAACACGTTGTACTTTATGTTGACATGTGTCAACTCAATTTATGATAGACCTAAAGTCAGCTTTTAGGGGATTAAGGACAAAATATTTAAAATTAGACATGCAAAAGAGAAATTCTCAAAATTTGATTGGCAATGTATAAATCTCACGATAATTTGGAGGACAAAATACAATTATCCCTTAATATTATTTTATTTTATCCATGAAAAGGGGAAAAAAGGGAACTCAAATAGGGGGAAATAGGAAAAGAATTACAACACGTGCCAAAGTCATCACCCGTGCGAGTCAACCCACTCGAATAGTGAGCAAATGCAGACATTTCTGTATGCAGTATAGCCACCCTAGTGAGACCAACGCCTCCTTCTCTCCCATTTTCATTTCTTCATGTTTTCCGTTTCTCATTTTTAGAGGACAGAAAAAACTGATTATTGTTTATCGAAGGGGTCACCTGAGATCAAATTCAACACAATCGGATCCGAATCATGTGGAGAAGGCTCTCTGCCCAGATTCGAACTATCAACCCGGCCCGATCCGCCACCGGGCCCACCCGACGCGCCGTAGGATCTTCGGTTGCCCCGGGGAATGGCCTGCGTACATTCGCCGCCTTCTCTCGCCACTTCGCTACGGAATCTGGTCTGTATTCCCCGTTAACCCTACTTTCTTTAGTTGTCATTTAAAATAATAATAATAATAATTTCTCAAGATACAAACACATATGATTTTTATTGATATATATGTTATTTGAGGTGATTTTGTGAGGATTCATACTGATTTGTGAAATGATATCCGGATTTTGGTTAATGATTATGCTTTAGTGGGGAATGCGACTGCAATAAGAGTTGAGGATATAATGCCGATTGCTACTGGTCATGAGCGCGAAGAGCTCGAGGCTGAGCTTAAAGTTAGTAATGTTGTCATTGTTTTTGGCTAGTTAATTTCTGTTTTATCATCAATGTCTCAATGCAAATACATTTGGTTGTATGGTTGAATTGTTTTGATTAGGGAAAGGACCTTCTGGAAATCAACTACCCATCGGGTCCCTTCGGTACAAAGGTCAGTGTTATATCTTATGAATTTCCTTGCCGATTCATTTCGTGTTTTGAGTTAGTGTTAATTGCCCTTGGCTAATGGACTAGGAGTAATCAGAAATTTAGACAGCATAGCACATCGATTGTAGTAATCTCAATGCCTTAAACTAGAATTGCAAACTAGGGGGCACAAAACTTACTGGCGTGATTATAATATTTCTCAATTCATGTTATATATACGTATACACACACATGGATACATGCATATATATGCTCCGATAATGTTCATTTTGATGTGCCTTTTTGGTCCTATTGCTTGTTATTCTTCACATGTTCCCTTTCTTCAGAGAAGCCTTCTTAAGGCTTGTTGAAATTTCCTCTTGGGTGTTTGAGAATAGTTGTTTTCCTAGTATTATTATTGTTACTTTCTTGAGTTTGATGTTCAACAGGCTGTTGTAACTTTCATTGTCTGTAAGATGTGGTGTTACTTCTGTTAATTTTTGTCTAGTTTTGATGGAAGGAAAGACCATATTGAGTTTATCTTACTTTTGCTTTTCTCTTAGGAACTTTTTAAGGATTATTTGAATAACTATTAACTTAAAATATACTCTTACCATTAAAGAAAGAAAGTAAAGGAGAAAAGAAACTAGTAGTTTCATATTGCCCTTTGTGCGAGGTGTGGTTGGGGTGTTGAACATAGAGTGACACTATATAAAATACTTGCATTACAAAGAGCTTATAGATTCACAAAATCCGTGTTCCATCTGGCTATAATATATGTGTTTCCCTAGCAAAGGTCTTTTCCATTTTCGTGAAGGATGCAATTTCTCCGTTCACTTTGATTGCAATAATTCTTCCAAGGGATCTAGTACGTGCTGTGTTCGTGTGGCATTCAGGTTTATTTGTGCTCATTTTTATTAGCAATATTTTTAGACTTGTAAATAAATATAGCTGATGAATATTGTTTAGTTACTAAAAAACTGTTTTGTGAGACAACTGTAACTAACTGTGTCTAACTACTCAGATTCTTTGGTGTTTGTTAAACTGCGTATGTACAGATCTTAACATGAAGAAGCTAATAAAAGTTTCATACAATATGTTTAAGATGTTATCGTAGGGATGAAAGTGTTTGAAATAGAGATTGATCATTGAGAGAAAGTCCACTTCATTTTTTCAAAACGAACATCGATGGTGTTGTTTTCATAATGATAATAGATATTGTCACAGATATGTAACTACTAATCTTTTTTGCGTATTGCCTTATTGTCGTATTGATTGAGGTCAAGTACTAGTGGTTAAACAGCTTCCACAATGTTGCAACTTGCAAGGGAATATGGCCCTGAGTTTCTGCAAAATATTTTTTTTGATTTTGGTTTCTTTTTAAATTCATTCCTTACCACATGCAAGAATTTTGATTTCAATATGCAGAAATCAGTAGGGACGTGTTTCCCTTAAGATGTATGGCATTGTGCTCTCTCTCTTATCCATAGATCTGGTATATTTGCAATTTGCAGAGGCATATTGATGTTTTTGGGCAATTTGATTTAGTACCATCTATAAGTTGGAAAAATATAATTACGCACTTTCCAGAGAACTTGAGTAGAATGAAAATTTTGGTAATGACAATTGATCTCTTTCCTAAAGAAACTATTTGTTTCGGGCACGTTGAAGGAAAATCTATTTTGATGAAGTATTTCTGTTAAATGGCACTGGTCAGGCTTGTTATTTGACATTTCATTGACTTGATGATGCTTTAGAACATCTCACATGGAACTTCCACGTAGAACTGTAATAACTACCTAAGCTCTCCTATTCTGCTCTTTACACACTCAAACTGAATGGTAACAAGCTCTTTTTCGGTTTTTTGTTTTCTCTTTCATAATCAATCATTTAGTTATTCTTAATAAACTTTTTGCTGTTGCATTTTACTCATTTCTCTTTAGATTCCATCTCTTCCTTTGAAATGCATTTCTTGCCCGCAGGAAGCACCTGCTGTGATAAAGTCTTATTATGACAAAAGAATTGTGGGATGCCCTGGAGTTGAAGGCGGTAAGTCTTTATCTGCTTCTTTTCTTATTCATGTGTTGCATATTATGACCATACTGACCTTTGATCATTTGTTCTCCGCTCAAAATCTAACAGAGGATGAGCATGATGTGGTTTGGTTCTGGCTAGAGAAGGGCAAGCCACATGAATGCCCAGTATGTTCGCAGTACTTTGAAGTAAGTATAGGAGGCCTTAAATTAACTAGTATATACTGGCAAAGGTGTGGAGATTATTAAGTGAATGTGGACTATGTCACTATGGTCGCTTTTAATTGCATTGAAAGGCATATACCACCCAACTCAGGAATCAGGATTAATGAGCAATCTATTCTGTATTCATCCTTGTGGTGCTATAGGAGCCTCATGTAATTCTTCTTTCACCAAGTTGACACTATTTACGAACCGAGGCAGATGGATATTGTGATGTTAATGAATGCTTTGTGTTGATAAAACCTGGAGAGAGTAAAAAGAGTTGAAAACTGCCAAGGTCGTGTTTCTTGGCAAAAATTGCTTCAAGTGGAACAAGTTGGAAATGGATAATTGGAAATTTAGTGGATAAGTGCTTCAATTTACTACCATGTAAATGACTCATTACCCTGTAGCACTGTCGGATGATTCTATTATGGTATTATTAACAATATCAAGTTACATGAAAATTACAATCTTCTTTGAACACCATACATAAAAATATTTACACTAAGTCGACACATATTGAAGATTTATGAAATGTATCTTTCTTAGTCATATTATAAATTCTTAATGCATCTATCATTATGACAAAACTATTTCTTTTGCCTTAGCTCCTATTTTATTTCTATATTTTCATCTTCTTCCCTGCATGCACTTAGCAAGCACCCAGATTTCTTCCCTTTTTCTTTTGCTTTTGGTTTGTTCTTTTATCTTGTCTCGTTTTTTCAATTCTTCACTTCTTTCTTTCTCAATTTTCTACTCACCAGGAGCAACTCAACATCACAACCTCCTCCATCAACCTCCCCTCTAATTTTATATATTTAAATAACGAGACACCATTATTGTTATCTTCATTTGTTGCCTTCCCACGTTCAGTTTCATTACCCTGACTATCATTTGACGGGGCTGGAGTTGTGGGTGTAGTTGGACAGGGGAGGAACGGATTCAGTGGTTAATGAGGTGTTTGGCTTGTTCCCACTTGTTGAATTTTGCTTGTCTCATCTGTGACATTCAAAAACAGAAGTTTGGTTTACTTCCATCCTTAGCTTATATAAGCTTATTCTGTAAACACTTGGAGGAACAAACGTAAAACATCCACTTCAACATATTAAGCCAGACACAGAAAACCTGGCTAATGTAAGCATTTTGCTAACATGTACTGCATTAGTTTGTATCCTGTGGTTTGCACTTGTCTCATAATTAGTTAATTCTGTTTTCTTGAGTATATAAGGGTGTAAAGTGCTTATGACGTCGTCTTCTTGGTTGACAGTTGGAAGTGGTCGGCCCAGGCGGACCTCCTGATGGGCATGGAGACGATGAGGATGACCATCATCACTAAACACATCTGGTTATTTTCTGCCAGAATAAAGATCTGTGGGTTTCGGATGCTTGGGCAACAACGTAAACTGTTTCTCAACGTTGTTTTTTGTTCTGATTTAAAACATAGGCCAGTCGTCCTTTAAAAATATGGATTTTTTTTTCACCCTTTCTTCTGTAGGATACAATAATTGATGGCACATTTTAGTTTATGCTAGCCACGTTGATATTGTTCTGCCAGAATGGGGATCTTTCTTTTTCCGTAAACGCCAGTTCCATAGATTGATTGGAATTTCTTTTAGATGAGCATATCAGAAATCTTTTCATTATTAAAGTATAATTTTATGTAAATTTATCTTTTACCTTTTCTCTTTTTGCTATTTTGGACCAATTCGCTTGTCTTGACTGTACACGATTTGCATAGTATGATAATCAATCAGTATTGTGTTTGCTAGAGGAGAGATGGAGTTTGGGCCATTGAACTCACCTCTAATAAAGTAATACAATGGGGTAAGTTCAAGAATGACCTTTTTCCAAGTTACAGTTACAAGAATGGCCTTCACTATTAAAAGAGTTCAAAAATACATTGAAGTTCCCATTATACCCTTTATAACAAATAAGGAAATAAATGATTAAATTCGTTCCAGATTTCACAGAATATGAACACTTTTAATTTATGTCCCCTGTTTCATTCGTGGCATTGTTACACCTACTTAGATCCAGTCTCCATACGGAGGTTTTAAAAAGATCATGTCGGGTTTCGGTAGATAAACTTAATAAAGGTTATAGAATTAAAGATGTTCGATTCTGTGTTATTAGTTCCAAACTAAGGTTTACAGGTGAAAATGGAAATAGTCCATTACGACCATATCAGGCCCAACATGCTTCCGTAAAATTAATAAATCCCTTAAAATTCATACCTCTTTTGACCAAAACAAAGACTAGGGTTAAGTGGTTCGAACGCCACGGTCGGAAAATTATCGCCCCGGATCGTTTGACAAACGGCTCCTCACTGTTCAACCTCACCCTCGGGAAGATGATGCGCAAGTTATCCGACTTCTTCGAGAAACCGCTCAAAGACGGCCTTTAGTTCGTTTCCTACTCCAAGGCGTAAAAGTAATTCTTCAAAGGAATGAATCAATAGTACATTATGAACACATGTTGAACAAACAACCTTTATTTTATTAAGAACTTAAAGGAAAATTTATTACATCGAATCTCCTTTTTTGGGAGGAGAAAACTTGTTTAGCGTCTCATAAAGTGCTATCACACTCTTGTACATAAAATTAAAAAGCTAAACTCTAAAACTCGAAAAACACTCTCTAAAATTCAAAACACTCAATAATATTACGGAAGAAATTTTATTGTAGAAGACTAAGGAAATGTTCGATGCCTTTATTTTCCTCGAAATCTCTTGTTTATATAGAGGAACGGGTCGCCTCTATTTCTTGGATCCTTCCATCCACTTGCCGAAAGTAGTGGAATACTATATTATCTTCACATGGCTCGGGTCCGTCCCTCTCATGCGGTATCCAAGGCAAGTTGATATGCTCAAAGCCCGATGACTCTTCCTTTTCCGTCTTTTAGCTAGATGGAATCTTATGACGCGTCATTGCTTACGTCATTTACTTGAATTATCAACATCTTGATGAGTTGGATGCCAATTACAGGTCCGACCCACCTTTTATTTCTTTCCGAGTGGGTTGCCCCCGAGTCACATGTCTCTTTTAACTTTATCGGGAATCTACTTTTTTGGTGGTCCCCAAACTTTGGATACTTTCGTGACTTTTCTTCTCCGTCACGGTCTTCTCCGATCGACTTTTGGCCGGAATCCCTTGCCAAATTCCGGTTCCTTCCGGGTTCGACATTCGGGACATACCGAAGTTCCCAATGGCCTATGTGAGCCATATTACAATATTTCCTACGAGTTTCTTTACTCCGTGACTTGTTATCCCGACGAAGATTTATTTTCTTTTCGAATAGGTCTTCTGCGAATCTTGTAGTTTTTCATGTCATAGTATTCAAGTAAAATGATCCGTTCACCGAATTTTGATAGAACTTGAACGGAAACTTGACTTTGTCCATCTCGGTGAGACAGACCCACAATCCCCATACCCTTCTTGTAGTAACTCGATCTTCGGTGAAGGTCACGGCCAATTGTACTTCTTCCGAACTAGCCTCCTTGATATTTTGAAGGCTCTTTCATCCGGTCTTGGCAAGCCTAATGTAATGGAAGGCTTCATGTACACCCTTTCCGAGCGCCAGGCTCTGTTCTTTGCACTTATGAAATACAACTCCAATGTATCCCCTCGTTTTAGGTGTCATTGTTGGACCAAAGACTCGTAAACTACTTCCTCGGATCCACTTTGGCAATTTTGTGATCTCGGGAAGGTGGTGAAGTAGTATAGATTGAGGCCAAAGCCCCAAACTCGTACCACCACCTCTTCACTTCTTCGTGCTGGAATTTGGTAACATCCAAACCCTTGGATATTTTTTAAATATCGATCTTTATTTTTCCGAGATATCCTTGCCTGGTAATCGTTTCTCCCACCCGCCCGGTATTCCCGCCAAGAAGAATAAACTTTAATCTCGTTAATATCAACCTTAGAAGTGCCCATCATAGCCTAAGATTGATCTCTTCGCCCTTTACCCCGGACGTCTTTGGGTTGATGTGATAACTCGGGATTTGACTCAGAGTATCGAGTTTTTCCTTGGGCCAACATTTCTCCAACTTAGGACTTATGCTAGAGGTATCGGAATCATCTCACATGGTTGGGGAGCCCTCGCTCTCTAAACGCTCCGTTTGCTTATTAGCGGCCGGAGAAGTGGCCCTTGAAATGCCGTTCTCAATCGAGAGTGAGACCAGGACACATGCTCGTATACGATCGATTACTTTGTCCCGATCATTCCTTTGTAATTTCGGCCAAATCGGATTGATGACCAGGGTATCAAATTCTCGGAGTAGCATTTCCGGCTAGTCTCCAAGATGTCTTGAGGTGTGAGGATGGAATCAACTTCAATTCCCTCCATCTCTTGTTAGAAAATGCAAGAACATTTTCATGAGATTTTATAATGACAATATCATAATCATAATATTGACATTCAACTTGCCAACTAAGTATCCTAGCTTTTTCTAGCTTTGATTCAATTTTGTTTTTCGTAAAAGCTTTGACACTTGAATTATCAATTTTTAAGATAAACTTTTAGCCTTGAAGAGAAATAAAGGCCATTTTTGAAAGTTCTTCTTTCATTGATCGCAAAGAATTCTTTCTCGTTGATATGCCACCGAGTCGATTCACGGGTGTGAATAAACCATGCAGATTCTGCATGGCACTTCCCATTTGGTGTAGCTTTTGTAAGAATCGCCGCCACCAATAATCACCGGCATCCGTGTAAAGAACAGTTCATCTTCATCCCGTGGAATTGCAAGTTTAGGAAGCTTTTTGCAAACTTCTTTAAGCCGCTTAATTCCTTCCCGATGTTCATCTTTGTTAGTGATTTTTCTAACCGCAAGTCTACGGTGTCAAGTTTTAATATAGAGTAGTAAGGTTGTCGAATCCATGAGGGGAATAATTATCGAATTATTGCTAAGTACTATAATATAGTAGTCTAACTTTATTTAGAAATTCAATATATGATGGAGTTGATTATATTAAAAATACTAAAAATAAATCAAGAATATGAAAATATCAATGAGTTTATCCAAATGATTAAATGAATTCTAGAGGTATGATGAATCTAGTTATCCCTTATATTGTCAATATGGTTTATCAATCATCAATTACCAATTTATAAGTCAAGATTTCTACAATAATCATTCCCTTTCTCAAGTGCCAAATGATTTTAGATTCAATTGGAAAATCAATATCTCTATAAAATTCACCAATTGAAATCTCAATAAAAGCTATGAATCTTGATAAATGACTTCAAAGGATTCACAAATCTCTCAATTCTATGAAATCCTAGGTTATGCTATTCCAAGGTCATGTATTCAATTACCACTCTCAAGTGTTAAATCAAATACACCAAACACTCTAAATTATTGATCAAGTAATTTAGAAGCAATAGATCCAAATAGCACAAATAAATTGATAGATCTAGATTGACAAACCACAATTTCAAAACATAAGTTCAAACATAGATTACATCATTCCTCTAGAATTATAGAGTTTAGCTCATGATTAAAGAAAATGAATCCATGAAAATACAACAATACATCTTACAAGATATGAAGAAAGCAACAAAATAAGAACAAGAGTAGAGGGATCTTCTCTATTTCTAGATGATAGAAGCCTCCAATCTTCTTCTCCAAATTCTTCTCAAGATGCTCCAATCCTTCTTCCTTGTCTTGTAGCTGTTTTTCTTGTCTTCCCAAGGGTTCCAAGATCCCCTATTTCAAGCCCCAAGGCTAGTATTTATAGTACCCAAAAGTCCAAGAAAGGGGTAGGTGAACATAGGTTTTTCCGCCCCCGGGCGCTGCGGCGCCCAGCAATCTCGTACCACTTACCGCCCGGGCGCTGTGGCGCCCGCGCATGGGCGCTGCAGCGCCCATCAACTCATTTGCAATTTATCGCACGGGCGCTGCGGCGCCCAAATCTTTACTATAAATTTTTCCGCCGGGCGTTGGGCGGCTAGCGGCACCAGCCGTCCTGGCCAAAGTGCGATTTTTCCTTCTTTATACGCGATTTCTTCTTTCTTCAAGCCGTTTTTCATCGTTTTCTTCATTTCTCGGCTACCAAATCTGTATTGACTCTACATCGACTCTAATTGAAATAAATTGGACTCTAACGACTCTAAAAACACCCAAAATAAAACCAAGTTCTACTCTAAAATACTCAAATAAGTTGGTAAAATACCAACTTAACAAATACCCCAAACTTAAGCTATTGTTTGTCCTCAAACAATTATAACTCCAAAATGAAAGACAAACAATACAACAACACAAGCAACTACAAAACTCCATAAACCAATAAAATTTGTCTAAAAACTCATTTCACTATCAATCAAGCATGCATTTTAACATTGTGATCAAAAGTGTTGAATATTCATGAAAATTCCGTTTACATTATTCAAATTGATTTACGCAATCAAACGTTATCAAGATGATCCACTTCTAAGTATCAAAAGATAATGACTACCGGATTCCATAGGCTTGTTATTCACACTAATCTCCACTAATATAGGCTAATATAACACATGGATCAATAGGACTTCCAAAGCTTGTAATGTGGCTTAGGGTCGGGTAGGAAAATTTAGGATTAAGTGGCTCAATTCACCCAAACACACAATTACCTCTTCAAATCACCAATTGCCAAACAAAATGGCTACCTTCACTTTTGTTGAATTTTCAATTATTCTCCCTTTACGAGCCTCTATTTTCAACAATTTTTTTTTTTTCGAGACCCCCAAACTTGATCTTTTGCATATTTTAACACATGGGGTTTCATTATTTCTTTTTTCTCGGCAACTTCATGCGAGTGAACATCTACCTTACTTATCACATCCTCCTCAACCTTCAATCATTTTGTGTGTATGAGTAATGGGTAATTAGGATTTTCACATGTAAGCTCAAGGTAAAAAAATTGGTTGCCAAAGAACAGGTTTAATAGGCTCAAAAGGGGACACTAGTGAAATTATATCGTACAAAGGTAGTCATTTTGGCTCTAGCTTTTATTCAAAGATGGCCTAAATCATTTCCTTATGTTAGTTCACCTAGGATTCCGCCTCAATTAGTGATCAAACAAGTTCTAGAATCCGGTGGGATCATACAAGCAACACTCGACTTCATTAATCATTTTCAAATAAGTTAATGAGAATTATGCATGAATATGAAATCAATGAAGCAAAATATAGATCACCACTTAAAAGCATGCTTTCGTGATAGTTCAACTCGTGATCAACAAATCTACTTAGTCATGCAGTTCTATAGTTCAACAAACTACCCGACTAGACTCAACTCATTTTTTTTGACACGACTCGACACGACTCAAAAGACACAAATACTGATTACACCCCCAAACTTAAATTGAACATTGTCCTCAATGGAGAGTGAGAAAACTTTCCGGTAGCCGAGCGCCTAGGACTCCTCATCGGAGTCGTGTGGTGAAAAATGAGCAATAGGACCGGTGGTAGTGGTATTCGGAATCGGAATTGCGGGTGTGTCCGGCTATATATCCGGGCAAGTACTCGGTTGTGCTCATTCTCATATTCTTCTCGTGCGCGCTCGTGGCGTTGCTCAGCCTACAAAAGCCCTTCTCAATTCTCGTACTTCGCGAACTAGTGCGTGCGTCGGAAGCGGTCATTATGTGAGCGTCTAGAACGAGAACGTCTTGCCGCTGAACCGGATGGAGTGTCGATATTCTGTGGTTGGGCATAAGTATCAGGCTCAATAGCTGGTAGGGCAAATTCAGGATCAAGGATATATCCCGCACCCTTCGGATTAGGCACACCACCTGCACATTCGTCATAGGAAGCAATAGTAGCCGAATCTATAGGTCCCTTAGGATTTTCCAACGGCTCGGAGCTATCCCATTTAACACCCTCTTTTTTACATAACCCACAAATTAAACTCGGTAAGATTAGTCCCCCTGTTTTGGGGTGTAGCATTTTGTTATGAAGGGATGTTGCAATAATTACCGCTGGGTCAAATTGTATGTCAGTAACTAAAGCATATAGAAGATGGGCTCGTTCCTTAGTTACATCACTGACATGCTTGGTTGGTATCAAATTGTTGCATATGAAGTGGTACCAAGCTCGCCCATACCGACTAAGACTCGTGTGCGGAAAAGCAGTAGCACCTCCCACAACCTTTATATGACGTACCATAGCTCCAGGCCGACATAAGGTATTACAAATCTCCTCCATACTCGGTGGTTGCAAGATAAATTCGACATACGGTGCGTGATCCACCTCCGGGAGTCCATAATATTCTCTTATCGCTCTTGTATGAGTGTATACCTTGTTTACTCCACGTATGAAAACATCTGAGTAATAGCCAGTTTTGGTCTTCGCATTCGCATAAAATTCTCGGACAATATTCGGTGCGAATGGTCTAGGTTGTGCACAAAGTTTTTTCCATTGCTTCTGATGTATCATTTGTGCAAGTTCACCATCATTCGGCCCCGGTTGTAACCCCCGTTCCGCCGTTATGCTCTTCGAGCATAATGTGTCATAATACAACTGTTGTGCTTCCAAGTTAAGAAAACGGTCTTCAACATTTTCCTCGGAAGTACTTGCCACGCTTTTGCCCTTGCTTGCATTCTTTGTTCTTGGCATTGTAATTGATTTGAAAATCACCTGGAAAATGACACAAGCAACATAACACATAGAACGCACAATACGAGTTAGGGGTTAGGAATTTTGCAATAACTCAAGAATTATGCATCCTCGTCATCAATTCATGATCAAATAACCTTTAGTACACAATGATGACAAGAATCAAATGCCTAGGTGTAATATTTTTCATTCAGACATTTTAACAAACACCTTGTAGGCATATATGCAAAGAAGAGATGAACACCAAATTTTGAAATTCAATTCATTCCCATTTTTCAACACCAACCAATTCAAGCACAATATAATCATATATCATCACAATTTATCAAGAATTTATCAAGAAATTCAAATTATAATGATATTGAAAATTCCCACATTTCAACCCTAGGCAAGAAAATTTGAAGAAAATTGATGTACAATTGAAGCTCACTTACCCAATTGATGAAGAAGATGAAGATGATGATTAAGTTGCTCAATTGCCCACTTGAATGGTGTATAAGTGAATGCTAGATGAGATTTTTGTAGAAGAAAGGAAGAAGAGGCGTGAGGTGTGTGTGTTTTGTTTGTAAAAACAAATAAGGCTGAATCAGCCTTTTAATTTGCTGATCGGTCGGTGGTTGCAAATACCGCATGCCATTTTTTTTTTTTCATTTTTCACGGTATTTAGTACGCCCACCATATTTTCCAATATATATATATATATATATAATGTAAAATCTCAATTCACTAAAAATTTAAAATCACACACAAATTAATTCACACAAAAAATTCACACCAAAATTCAAATAAATACACACCAATCTAAAAAAAAAAATCACATAAAAAATTCGATCACACGAAGAACACTTGGGTTGCCTCCCAAGAAGCGCTAAATTTATAGTCGTTAGCCGGACTCAACTATTCGGGCTCAAGAAATTCCATCACCAAGCGGAAGATTTAAAACCTTCCTTACTTCGTCCCGAAATAATGTTTCAATTGTTGTCCATTCACTTGGAACGAATTCCCATCGTTCCTCTTAACTCGACGGCACCATATGGAAACACACGTTCAACCACAAACGGTCCAGGACCATCATGATTTAAGTTTACGAAAGAGTTTCAATCGAGATTTGAACAATAACACTTGTTGGCCGGGTAAGAATCACGGCGCAAAATCATTCGATCATGCCATTTTTTCGTTTTTTCTTTATACATTTTGGCATTTTCATATGATTCTTGACGAAATTCTTCCATTTCGTTTAATTGAAGTAATCGATTTTCACCGGCCTTTTTCAAGTTAAAATTCAATTTCTTAATTGCCCAATAAGCTCGATGCTCAAGTTCAACCGGCAAATGGCACGCTTTACCAAACACCAATCGATATGGTGACATACCAATGGGTGTTTTATAAGCCGTGCTATAAGCCCACAAAGCATCATCAAGCTTTTGTGCCCAATCCTTTCGATTAAAACTCACCGTTTTTTCAAGAATCTGCTTCACTTCACGATTGGAAATTTCGGCTTGACCATTGGATTGAGGATGGTAACCAAGCGCAATTTTATGGCGCACACCAAATTTAGCAAGAAGGTTATTAAATAATTTATTACAAAAATGCGTACCTTCATCACTTACAATAGCTCGAGGAGTACCGAACCGAGTGAAAATATGCTTGTGCAAGAATTTGAGTACTACCTTAGCATCATTCGTTGGTGTAGCAATCGCCTCAACCCACTTGGAGACGTAATCAACCGCAAGCAAAATGTACAAATTTCCATAAGACGCGGGAAATGGCCCCATAAAGTCAATACCCCATACATCAAACAACTCCACCTCCATTATGTTTGTCAAAGGAAGCTCATGACGCCGTGAAATATTACCAACCCTTTGACATCGATCACAAGTCTTCACAAAGGCATAACAATCCTTGAATAATGTTGGCCAATAAAAACCAGATTGTAGTACCTTTGCAGCTGTTCGGCTTGGCCCGAAATGTCCCCCATAAGATGATGAATGACAATGTTGAAGAATCTCTCCAATTTCTTCCTTAGGAACACAACGGCGAATGATAGAATCCGCGCATCTCTTGAACAGTAACGGATCATCCCACAAATAAGACTTAACATCATGTAGGAATTTTTTCTTTTGGTGTGAAGTCAAGTCCGGTGGCAAAACTCCTCCCGCGAGGTAATTAACAAAATCTGCGTACCAAGGTAATGATGTCGCGGCACGCATAATTTGTTCATCAGGAAACGATTCTTTTATTGGACTCTCAATCACCTCGTGAGGTTGCTCAAGGCGGGATAGATGGTCGGCAACCACATTTTCACTTCCTTTTTTATCCCTAATCTCAATATCAAATTCTTGCAAGAGCAAAATCCATCGAATTAACCGAGGTTTTGCATCCTTTTTGGAGAAAAGATATCGGATTGCCGCATGATCCGTATAAATAATCACCTTTGTACCCACCAAGTAAGCTCGAATTTATCAAATGCAAAAACTACCGCCAACATCTCTTTTTTCGTGGTGGTGTAGTTTTGTTAGGCGTTGTCCATGGTCCCGCTTGCGTAGTAAATAGCTTTAAAATTTGTCTCGCTTTGACCAAGAACGGCACCCTTTGCATAATCACTTGCATCGCACATAAGCTCAAATGGTTGAGTCCAATCCGCACTATCATAATTGAGTCAAACGAGTGCCTTTTTTATCTGTTCAAATGCCCGCAAAACACAACTCATCAAAGCAAAAGATAGCATCTTTTTCAAGGAGATTACAAAGTGGTTTAATAATTTTTGAAAAATCTTTTATAAATCTCTTATAAAATCTCGCATGCCCTAAAAAGCTTCTTATGCCTTTCACATTTGAAGGTGGGGGTAGCTTTTCAATAGCCACAACTTTCGCCTGTCAACTTCCAAACCCGTACAAGAAATACGATGCCCAAGTATAATCCTTTCTTTGACCATAAAGTGACATTTTTCCCAATTAAGTACAAGATTAGTTTCCTCACAACGTTGCAAAACCAGGAGATAAGTTATGCAAACAATGGTCAAAAGAAGTACCAAAAACAGAAAAATCGTCCATAAAAATCTCCATGATTTTCTCAACCATACCATGAAAAATCGCCATCATACACCTCACGAAAAGTAGCGGTGCGTTACATAATCCAAATGGCATCTGCGAAATGCAAAAGTACCATATGGACATGTAAAAGTGGTCTTTTCTTGATCCTCGGGGGCAATAGCAATTTGATTGTACCCGAATAGCCATCAAGAAAACAACAATATTCGTAACACCGCCAACCTTGTCCAACATTTGATCAATAAAGGGGGGGAAAATGATCCTTACGAGTAGCTTTATTCAATTTTCTATAATCAATACATACTCGCCATCCTGTGATGATTCGTGTAGAAATTAATTCATTGTTATCATTTTTCACAATGTCATACCTCCCTTTTTAGGGACAACTCTTAGGACTCACCCATGAACTATCGAAATGACATAAATAATATCGCTTTAGCCACTTTAAAACCTCATTTCTCACAACTTCTTTCATTGCGTAGGATTAAGTCGTCTTTGATGTTCAATAGATAGTTTATAAGATTCTTCCATTAAAATTTTGTGCATTACAATGGAAGGACTTATACCTTTCAAATCGAAATATACCAACCCAAAGCCGACTTATGTTCACGAAGCACACGCAACAACTTATCCAATTCGGGTGAAGATAATGAAGTAGAAACAATTACCGGGTAAGTTTTATCCTTTCCCAAAAATGCATATTGAAGATGTTCCGGAAGTTCCTTTAGTTCTAAAGTACCTTTCGGAGTATTTTCAATATTGGCATTTTCCAATGTTTCTTTTTGTTTTTTTTACAATTTCTTTAGCCTCAAGGGAAAGAATAAACTCAAGCAAATCAATATCATCACTATCTTCTTCATTACATTTCATTATTGAATTAATCAAACAATGTTCTAACGGATCTTTTAAATCTTGTTTTATAACTTCCGTTTGATCACATTGTTCGATTTTATCAATAAAATGACATGTGTGAGGTTCTTCTTGAAATTTCATTGCTTTATAAATGTTAAATAGTACCTCATCATCATTTACCCGTAATGTTAACTCTCCTCGTTGCACGTCAATTAGAGCTCGTCCGTTGCTAGAAAAGGTCTTCCAAGAATCAATGGCATTTCATGATCTTCTTCCATATCCAACACCACAAAGTCCGCCGGAAATATGAATTTATCCACTTTGATCAACACATCTTCAATCACTCCTCTTGGGTAGGTGAGTGATCTATCGGCTAATTGCAATGTGATGGTGGATGGCGTTATTTCTCCAGGGCCAAGTTTCAAAACAGATAACAAAGATAAGATTAATGCTAGCACCTAAATCACAAAGAGCCTTATTAAAATAAGAATCACCAATAGTGCAAGGGATAGTGAAACTCCCCGGATCTCTTAATTTTTGTGGTAGCTTTCTTTGCAAAATGGCGCTACATTCTTCTGTGAGATTGACCGTCTCGTATGCCTCCAACCTTATCTTTCTCGACATCACATCCTTCATGAATTTTGCATAGTTTGGCATTTGCTCAAGTGCATCGGCAAAAGGAATGTTGATGTGAATTTTCTTGAATATTTCCAAGAACTTGGAAAATTGAGCGTCCAACTTTTTCTTTTGAAACCTCTGTGGAAAAGGAAGAAAATTTGGTAACACATTATCAGAATTGGAAATTGGTTTTACCTCATTTTTCGCACTTTCTGATGGCTTGTCAATGCCTTCTTCATTGTGGAGTGTTTCAGAGCTTGCTTCTGGTTCATTGGTGGCGTGAGTAGGCATCTTTGGTTCATCATATTCCGTTCCACTTCTCAACTTAATGGCCTTGCAATGCTCACGTGGGTTCACCTCGGTGTTACTTGGAAACGTATCAACTTTTTGTTGTGAATTAATAGCCGTGGCCAATTGACCCACATGTGTTCCCAAAGATTTGAGATGACTTTCAATTGTTGTAACCCTTGAACCCAAATTTTCTATGTTAGAATCGGCCTTGTTCATCCTTGCTCTTGATTCTACAAGGAATGAACTAAGTAATTCCTCCAAAGATGGCTTTTGTTCTCCCACATGTGTACTCGTACTTGCTTGATTCTGATATCCCGGAGGTGGTTGCAACACATTTCTCGTATTGCTATACGAGAAATTTTCATGATTGCGAAGTCCCGGATGATAATGCGTCGGCAATTGATTCCCTCGATTGTTGAAACCTCGATTGTTCACATAATTTGCTTGTTCAGTATTGGGATTCACAATTTCTTGACTTATCTCCATGACTGCCTCTGGTTGTTGTTTTCCACCCGAATTTAGAGTAGCAATTTGCTTTGACAAGGCGGAAATTTGAGAGGCCAACGCGACATAGTATCAAGTTCAAGAACACCGCAACTTTTTTTGGCGTAGATCTCTCGAAGGCCATTGATAACTATTGGCAGCCATTTCTTCTAGTAAAAGCATGGCTTCACTTGGAGTTTTAGCCATCAATGTACCTCCCTTTTTCCGCAAAGATCTATAATAGTTCTCGAATGCCCATTCATACCATTGTAGAAATCTTGAACTTTTTGCCAATCTGCGCACCCGTGTTGTGGACACCTCCTCAATAATTCTTTGAATCGCTCCCAAGCTTCGTAGAGTGGCTCAAAGTCGAGTTGATGAAATTGAGCAATCTCACTTTTCGGTTGAAGTGTCTTGCTAGGTGGAAAGAATTTTGCCATGAATTTTTCAAGGTGAGATCATTCCAACTAGTGATACTTCCAGTGGGAAGGTTTGAAGCCACTGTCTAGCTTTATCACGAAGTGAAAACGGAAATAACCTCAACCGAATAGCTTCATCGGGAACCCCATTCATTTTGATAGTGTCACATATCTCGACAAAAATAGCCAAATGAGCATTCGGTCGTCTACGGCACTACCCCCAAAGCGATTCTCGTTGCACCATGTTTATTAGGGTTGGCTTCAATTCAAAATTATTCGCATTGATAGGTTGGCGAACAATGCCGAATAGTTTTGATTCGTGGTTGGTCGAAAATAGTCCCGAATGGCCCTTTCGTGGTACAACAATAGGTATGCGGTCTTCATCATCACCGATTCTGCCATTTTTGTGAATTCGATTCTTCGTGCGGCTCTAATCTTTCAAGCGTTCTTTCAATTTTCGGATCAAATAAGATTAAATTAGCACTTTTATTTTTGCATCAACAAGAAAACACAAAAATGACAATGACCCTATTGTAACAAAAAAAAACCCGATCTAAATTAAAGTAAAACTACTAAGTAATAGTATTATCGCAAATAAGATGAATTATTCCCAAAGAACAACGGCGCCAAAAACTTGTTAGTGATTTTTCTAACCGCAAGTCTACGGTGTCAAGTTTTAATATAGAGTAGTAAGGTTGTCGAATCCACAGGGAATAATTATCGAATTATTGCTAAGTACTATAATATAGTAGTCTAACTTTATTTAGAAATTCAATATATGATGGAGTTGATTATACTAAAAATACTAAAAATAAATCAAGAATATGAAAATATCAATGAGTTTATCCAAATGATTAAATGAATTCTAGAGGTATGATGAATCTAGTTATCCCTTATATTGTCAATATGGTTTATCAATCATCAATTACCAATTTATATTCCCTTTCTCAAGTGCCAAATGATTTTAGATTCAATTGGGAAATCAATATCTCTATAAAAATCACCAATTGAAATCTCAATAAAAGCTATGAATCTTGATAAATGACTTCAAAGGATTCACAAATCTCTCAATTCTATGAAATCCTAGGTTATGCTATTCCAAGGTCATGTATTCAATTACCACTCTCAAGTGTTAAATCAAATACACCAAACACTCTAAATTATTGATCAAGTAATTTAGAAGCAATAGATCTAAATAGCACAAATAAATTGATAGATCTAGATTGACAAACCACAATTTCAAAACATAAGTTCAAACATAGATTACATCATTCCTCTAGAATTATAGAGTTTAGCTCATGATTAAAGAAAATGAATCCATGAAAATACAACAATACATCTTACAAGATATGAAGAAAACAACAAAATAAGAACAAGAGTAGAGGGATCTTCTCTATTTCTAGATGATAGAAGCCTCCAATCTTCTTCTCCAAATTCTTCTCAAGATGCTCCAATCCTTCTTCCTTGTCTTGTAGTTGTTTTTCTTGTCTTCCCAAGGGTTCCAAGATCCCCTATTTCAAGCCCCAAGGCTAGTATTTATAGTACCCAAAAGTCCAAGAAAGGGGTAGGTGAACATAGGTTTTTCCGCCCCCGGGCGCTGCGGCGCCCAGCAATCTCGTACCACTTACCGCCCGGGCGCTGCGGCGCCCATCAACTCATTTGCAATTTATCGCACGCAGCCTGCTGGCGCTGTTAAGTTGGTTTTTATACCAATGTATTGAGTATTCTAGACTAGGATTTTGCGGGGTTTTCAAGTATTTTAGCGTCGTTTGAGTCGAGTTTGTGTCATTAGTTGTCGTTTAAGAGTCGGGACAGGTCTTGGATGCCGAAATTGATTAAAAAGATTAAAAACGTGTTTGGGTGGTGAAGATCGCATTTTAGGAGCTAAAAAATGGAAATATATCGAGCATGATCGGCGCCGTTAGCTGTAAAAAAACCCCGCGCGCCGCAGGGGGTCGAAATTGGTACAACGTTTGAGGACGGGCGGCTGCTGCTGCAGCAGCTGCGTGGTGGGCAACAACAGTAGGCTGCAAAGATACGGAGAGCGGCGCAATGAATGGAGTGCAGAAGGACGTGAGCATCGGCGCTGCTGCGGCTGCAGTGCGCGACGGCAAAGAGGGCAATACATAGGGAGCGCTGCACCGCTCGATGGGCCTTAATGGGCGCCGAGTTCTTTTGGGCCTTTTTGGACGGATTTTTAGGGTTTTAAGCCTATAAATAGAACAAGGAACGGACAAAACAGGGGGGGACATTTTGGAGAGCACAAGGGACGATTTTGAGCAAGGAGAAAGAGTTCGGGACGAGATTCAAGGCATCTACCTCTCGGAAACAGAGAAGATTCCTTCCTTAATCATTCCAAATTATTTTTCTAGCATCTTTGTTGAACCCTATCGATGTATAATTATTTCTTCATGAATTTTTGTACATCCAACATGAGCTAAACCCATATTTCTAGAGGATTGATGTAACTACGTTTGAACCTATGTTTTGATTTCTAGTTTATGAAATTCGCATATTTATTAATCTATTTGTGCTATTTGATTTGATTGCATCTGGATTATCTGATCAATAATTTAGATTGTTTGGCGTGTTTGATTTGACGCTCGAGAGAGGTAATTGAACGCCTGGCCATAGAATAGCACAACCTAGGGTTTCATAGAATCGAGAGATTTATGAATCTTTTGAAGCTTGTGATAGAATATTCATTGAGCGCATTAGGGTTTAATTTATGATTTTTATAGAGATATCGAAATCAGAAATTGAAACCTAGAATCACTTGGCACTCGAGAGAGGAAGTGATAAACGGTAGGAATATTGGCTTATAGATTGATAATTTGTGATTAATAAACTGGATTGAAAACATAGGGGATAACTAGGTGAAATCAACCCTCTAGAATTCATTTTCTACGTGTTTGATAATTTGTCTGAACCAATTCTTAGTTTAATTTTTAGTTTAATAAACAATCCATCTCTTTTCGATTTCTAGATAGAATTAAGCTAGTTTAATTATAGTACTTAGTATAAAATTCGATAACAATCCTGTGGAGACGATAACCCTACTTTCAAAACCTATACTAAAACTTGACACCGCGCTTGGTGTAAGATTTTCGCAAACAAGTTTTTGGCGCCGTTCGGGGATTGTTTTATCCTATTTTAAACTAATACTATTACCAAGTAGTCTTAATACTAATCTAGACTAGTTTAGGAGTTATAATTTCGTATTTCTCATTGATTTATTTGTTTATGCGAGATTCTCGAAAATACTAATTTGCTTCCTTTTGATCGAGAAATTGAACGGACACTTGAGCAATAAGAGCGACAAAGCGAGCACGGAGAATCGAGCAATGGCAGGCGTAGACAATGAGAATAACGGAAATCGGGTTGCGAATATGCCACCACAACCTAATGCACGAAAGAAGGGCAATCGGGATTACTTTTTACCATTGTGAACTGAATTACTCTCGGAATTGTGCGCTAGCCCATTAATGCAAATAATTTCGAATTGAAAGCGGGCCTCATAAGCATGGTTGTGAGAATCGGTTTGGGGAGTCAGTGGATGATCCGAATACACATCCGCCACTTTCCGGAAATTTGCGACACCATCAAGATGAATGGTGTGGTGATGAGGCCATTCGATTGAGGCTTTTCCCATTATCACTTCGGGATAAGGCCAGGCGATGGTTCTGAGGCGTTCGCCCCCGGGAGTATTACGAAGCCGGGATGATCGACTCAAAAGTTTTTAGCAAAATTCTTCCCTCCCGGCCAAGACACTCCAAGCGAAGAGCGAGATCGCCCGGTTCCAACAGTTGATTTTGAGCCGTTATATGAAGCTTGGGAGCGATTTAAAGATCTGTTGAGGAGATGCCCACAACATGGATATGCGGTAGCGAGAGGGTTCAATATTTTTACAATGGGTGAATGGGCATACGAGACGATACTAGATGCGGCATCGGGAGGTACATTGATGGCTAAAACACCGATCGAGGCCTTACTTTTACTTGAAGAAATGGCCTGGCTTGACTATCAATGGCCCTCCGAGAGGACAACACCGGCCGGTTCTGCGGTGTTCTTGAGTTGGATACTGATGTCGGCTTTGGCGGCTCAAATCTCGAGTCGACAAAACAATTGGCAATCATGAATACCGTAGCACACACGAGAAGCCGCACTCCCACCCGCCGCCGTTCATGCGGCCGCCACTCACGAGGCCGAGCAAGTCAATTATGTGAATAACAGGGATTTTAATAATCGAGGTAATTCATTACCAACTCACTACCACAGGGACTTCGCAATCATGAGAATCTCTCTTATAGAAACAATAGGAATGTATTGAATCCACCTCCAGGGTTATCCAAACCCATCCAGTTCAATGCACTCGGAGGTGAAAAGAAGCGATCGCTTGAGGAGATGCTCGGCTCATTCATCGGAGAGACCAGGAATCGAATGAATAGGAGTGAGGCAGATTGATGGTCCGAATACTAAGATGAGCACAATGGAGACGCATATTAGGTCGTCGAGACACAAATGGGTCGGGTTGCTCTAGTAGTGAATTCATTGCGCGTGAAGGGGAAAGTTCCCAAGTGATACTGAGAGGTTAATCCGAGAGAGTTTTGCAATGCAATTTACGCGGAAAAGGAAGCAAAAATTCAGCCTGCTCGAGAAAAATCACCTATTTATGCGAAACCAAAGTGGAATCCAAGAAAATGAAGTTGGAAGAATTTGAAAGCTGTCTATCCGGCAGAGGAGTGTAGTGCAATAGTCCGAGTAAACTACCTCGAGAAAATGAAGGATCCGGGGAGTTTCACTATTCCTTGTACTATTGGAGGAGTTTGCTTTGAGAAACCACTTTGTGATCTTGGGTCCAGTGTGAATCGATATCTCTAGGCGATGTGACGAAGTATGGGCTCGGTGAGGTGAAGCCGTCCAACATCACTTTGCGTTTCTTCGATCGATCCATCGCCTTTATCCGTGGGGAATCATTGAAGACGTCTTGGTAAGAATTAATAAATTTGTTTTTCTGTGGATTTTGTAGTGTTGACGCGACGAGGAGAAGAAAATACCTATAATTTTTGGCGGCCATTTTTAGCCACAGCAAGGGCTTTGATCGATGTAGAAACGGGGAGCTAACATTGCGGGTAAATCAAGAGAAAGTTGTATTCACCATCCATCCAACCAATAGGCTAAAATTTGAATTAAAGGATGGTAAGCGGATGGTTGGGAATATTTTTCAAGACATTGGAGGTTGGGAAGTTTCTAAGGGAAATGTGGATCACATGCCTATTGGAGCCCCAACTTGAGGATAATCGACATAGTCCGGTCAAGATCGTAAACTTAGCGCTTCTTTTGGAGGCAACCCAAGCCCCTTTTATTGCTTTCTTAGTTTTAATTTAGTTTAGTAGTTGTTTTTGTTTTTTCGAATTTTTGCATTTTTAGGAGTAGTAAGTTGCATCATACCCCACCCCTCTTATTTGTGCAAATCCCACATATCCCATTCCATCTTCACAAAAGAGCATTATGACACTACACACACCATATTCATCTCATCCATTCACTATTTGGTAAGTTTGCAACTTCCAAACCCCACCTCATTTTCCCCATCTTATGATTTTGGTGTGGTTGGATTGTAGCGATGCTAGGATAATTGTTGTTGATTTGTGGATTGGTTGCTCATGCTAGACTTAGGTTTGGTGCTGATTTTTGGGATTGAATTGAGCTATCCATTGCATTCACTATCTTTGCCCAAATTCATGCATATGAGGTGTTTGATGAAATGCCCCAATGATAGTTTCAAATTGTTTAGTGCTATATTGCATTTCTATGCTTATCTTTTTGACATGGCATTATATTTTCTACTTGGGGGCATTATGTATGTGCTTTGATTTTCGATTTCTCACCCATAACCGAATTCCATGGTTCCACGAGTTTTGTTTTCTTGTCTACCTTGCTAGGTTGCAAAAATGCGAAACCAAAGAGGGACTGGACTAAGGCGAATGGGAAGAACATGACCACACCTCAGAGGCATACAACACCCGCAGGCTCGTGCGCTAGGATGCATTGTGAGCTTATACGAGACACCTCCTACACGTAGTAGTACCACATGACTTAAGGAGCCTTCGCTCCTCGGCTACCAGGAAAGTCCTTTTTCCCACCTCTCCATTGGGGACAATGTCGTTTTAAGTTTGGGGGGGGTGAGTCGGGTCCTGGAGTCAAAAAAAAAAAAAAAAAAAACAAAGAAGAAAAAAGAGTCTAGAGTCGAGTCGGGGCATTTGTAAAACTGTGAAACTGCATGACTAAGTGAATTTGTTGAATATGAGTTGAACGGTCAAGAGAGCATGTGTTGAACTGTGATTTAATCTTCTTTCCATTAATTCCATCTATATGCTTGACTCTGTTGATTTATTTGGGGATGATTTATGCAATTTAGTGGTTCCTTTATGATCCCACCGGATTCTAGAACTTGTCTGATCACTAGTCGAGGCGAAATCCTAGGTGAAGTAACATTGAGGAAGTGATTTAGGCCATCTTTGAACAAGCCAGAGCCTAAAATGCCTACCTTTGCATTATATTTTCCTAGTGTCCCCCTTTGAGCCTTATAAACCCGTTTCTTTGGCAAACCATCTAATACCCGAGCCTAAATGTGAATATCCTAATTACCCATCACTCATACACACAAAGTATAGAAAAATATTGGAAGTTGAGGAGGGTATGATGAGAAGGGTGTGAATTTAATTGAATGAAGTTGCCGAGAGAAAAGAAAATATGAGACCCCATGTACGCAAAAGAATAAGTTTGGGGTTCCCAAAAAAAAAAAAAAAAGAGAAAAAGAAAAAAAAATGAAAGAGAAAAATCAGCGGGATTGAAGGTTCATAAACATTGGGGATGTCAAAAAGTGAAAGGTAGGTGCTAATTGATGATTGAATTGATAATTGTGTGTTTGGGTGATTTGAGCTACTTAATCCTATATTTTCCTACCTTACCTTAAGCTCACATTACAAGCTTTAAAAGTCCTATTGATCCTTGTGTTATATTAGCCTACATTAGTGGAGATTAGTGTGAAAGACAAGCCTATGGAGTCCGGTAAGCATCTCATCTCCATATTCAAAAAGCGGATCATTTTGAAAACACTTGATTGCGTGAGTCTATCTCGGATAATGAAAACGGAGTTGGCATGAACATTCCACCTTCATGATCACTTTGTGAAAATACGTGCTTTGATGATAGTAAAACGAAATTTGACGAATGAGCTTGGTTGTGAAGTTTCGCGATTGGGTTGTTAGTCGGTCTCTTCATTTTTGTATTCTTCTTGTTAGTCGTTTTTTAGAGTCCGTAATTGCTTGAGGACAAGCAAACGTCTAAGTTTGGGGTATTTGTTAAGTTGGTTTTTATACCAATGTATTGAGTATTCTAGACTAGGATTTTGCGGGGTTTTCAAGTATTTTAGCGTCGTTTGAGTCGAGTTTGTGTCATTAGTTGTCGTTTGAGAGTCGGGACAGGTCTTGGATGCCGAAATTGATTAAAAATGATTAAAAACGTGTTTGGGTGGTGAAGATCGCATTTTAGGAGCTAAAAAACGGAAATATATCGAGCATGCATGATCGAAAGCGCAGCCAAAACGGCGCGGGGGTCGAAATTGGTACAGCGTTTGAGACGGGGCTATTGGCTGCAGTGTGGTGGGACGACAACAAAGGCTGCAAAGACACGGAGAAAAAGGCTGCAGCAAGAATGGAGTGCAGCAGCGGACGTGAGCATCAGGCGCGCTGCAGCGCGCCATCCTAGCGCTGCAGCGCGCGACCAGGCAGCAGGGGCAATACATAGGAGCGCTGCGGTGATGCGCCATTCTCTAGTGCAGCGCGCTCGATGGGCTGAATGTGTCTTGAGTTCTTTTTGGGCCTTTTTGGACGGATTTTTAGGGTTTTAAGCCTATAAATAGAACAAGGAACGGACAAACAGGGGGGACATTTTGGAGAGCACAAGGGACGATTTTGAGCAAGGAGAAAGAGTTCGGGGACGAGATTCAAGGCATCTACCTTCGGAAACAGAGAAGATTCCTTCCTTAATCATTCCAAATTATTTTTCTAGCATCTTTGTTGAACCCTATCGATGTATAATTATTTCTTCATGAATTTTTGTACATCCAACATGAGCTAAACCCATATTTCTAGGGGATTGATGTAACTTACGTTTGAACCTATGTTTTGATTTCTAGTTTATGAAATTCGCATATTTATTAATCTATTTGTGCTATTTGATTTGATTGCATCCGGATTATCGATCAATAATTTAGATTGTTTGGCGTGTTTGATTTGACGCTCGAGAGAGGTAATTGAACGCTGGCCATAGAATAGCACAACTAGGGTTTCATAGAATCGAGAGATTTATGAATCTTTTGAAGCCTGTGATAGAATATTCATTGAGCGCATTAGGGTTTAATTTATGATTTTTATAGAGATATCGAAATCGAAATTGAAACCTAGAATCACTTGGCACTCGAGAGAGGAAGTGATAAACGGTAGGAATATTGGCTTATAGATTGATAATTTGTGATTAATAAACTGGATTGAAAACATAGGGGATAACTAGGTGAAATCAACCCTCTAGAATTCATTTTCTACGTGTTTGATAATTTTATGCAACCAATTCTTAGTTTAATTTTTAGTTTAATAAACAATCCATCTCTTTTCGATTTCTAGATAGAATTAAGCTAGTTTAATTATAGTACTTAGTATAAAATTCGATAACAATCCCTGTGGAGACGATAACTCTACTTTCAAAACCTATACTAAAACTTGACACCATCAACGCTTGCGGTAAGATTTTCGCGAACAGGCGCCCAAATCTTTACTATAAATTTTTTCCGTATTTCTTGGAAATGCTATGATCACGGCCCCCTGGCCAAAGTGCGATTTTTCCTTCTTTATACGCGATTTCTTTTTTCTTCATGTCATTTTTCATCGTTTTCTTCATTTCTCGGCTACCAAATCAGATTGACTCTACATCGACTCTAATCGAAATAAATTGGACTCTAACGACTCTAAAAACACCCAAAATAAAACCAAGTTCTACTCTAAAAATACTCAAATAAGTTGGTAAAATACCAACTTAACAATCTTCCCATTTGAATATCGCATCTTTTTTAAGCAATGGGCTAAACACCTTCCTCGTAATGTCTTTAGATTGTTTATAAACATTCAAAGCAAAGTTAACAACTCCAAGAAAACTCAAGTCGCTTCTTGTCTTTCAAAGTATATCCGAAATCCCCGTATCTTTTCTACAATATGACTTTGTAGGATAGTTCCCATTCGTCGATCTCAATTCCTAGGAATTCAACTGCCTTTGTTGCAATCACTTTGCGCTTCTTCTCCGAAAGCACTAATCCTTCCTTGTGACAAACATCCGGAAATATTTCCAAATGTTTGAGATGCTCTTTCATGTTCTTTGATGCGATTAGAATGTCATCGATATACACGAACATGAAACTGAAATAATCTTTGAAGAGATTATCCATCTTCCTTTGATATATCCGGGGGTGCGTTAGCCAATCCCATAGGCATCACGTTCCAAATATAATGACCTTGTGGAGTGGAGAAAGCTGTGAACTTCTTACTTTCTTCATCCATCTTAATCTGGTAAAATCCAGACTTGCAATCGAACTTTGAGAATATCTTGGCACCTTTGATCTGATTAACGGATGTTCTCTGCTTGGGATATAGTATCCGTCGAACTCCAAAATGTTATTAATTCCTTGTAATTAATAACAAGTCTTCGGGCTTTCCTCTTTTGATTTCTCCATGGTTTCGACTAAGAACCCTGGGATTTCTTTGTATGGAGAAACTCTGGTGAAATCAACTTAAGGTCAAGATGTTCCTTAAGTATCTTCTCGCATATCCTCACGATCCTCCTGGTTCATAAGGATTGGTTTGAATCTTACGAACTCGTACTCCTTTTCCGAGTTTAACCTTTAAGAAGCTTTAATCTTGTTCTTATCCCACCAAGCCAAAGGATCTTCATTGTAATTTCTTTGGATCTTCTTCTTGATATCCTCAAGTGATATTTGTTCCTCTAGGGTCATGTCACTCTGTGGACTCTCCATTAGACTCATCCATAATTTCGCAATGGCTTCAGAGTGACTCGTTCTTCTCCTTGTACTCACGAATGAATACAAGTTATTATCCCATATCTTCCGATCCTTCCGAATGGAACCAAATTGTCTATAGGATAATAAAGCTTCACCAAATTTCCTTCGATCCGCCATTTTTGGATTGCAAAGTTTGGCTTCATCACCACGCTTGTGCGAAAAGTAATGGGCATTTTTCTCGTAAAATGCTTCCATGATCTTTGGACAATAATCTTATGATCACATAATGTTGTGAAAATAAGTCTTCTTGTCTCGTTCTCTGTGTAAATCGCTTGAATGTTTGTAGGAAGTTGTTTCCTAGCAAAACATCCGCACTGTATCATGGAAATAGATTGGTGGTGTCTTCACTTTGTACCATGGGATACCGCCCGCACTTTCGATCATGATTTACGCTTGTTTAATTCCCTGTTAAGGATAAGAATCTTTTTAGAGAAATCTCTTCCCGCAATATTTGGTAAATCTTCTCCAATTTCTTTGGGAAAAACATCCGACTGCAAAGTACATATTAAACACTGAATCAATATAGGCGGCGAAATACTCGGCCTTGTATTCAACATATAACATTCCGATAGAAATGTATATAGAGGATGGACTAGTGGTCATCGATTCTCGTATCTTTTATCGCCCACTGTGAACTCCATTCCGTCTTGTAATCTTTCCCAAGGTTTATGATCCTCGAGAAATTCAATTCCCGGTATTAATTGTTTAAGGATTTTCCCGCAACTCATGTGATAGTAAGCTCAATTTATCCTATCTTGAGGCTTCCTTGATACCGTCAACTATTGGTTGTTGGAGATAATATAGAACATCACAAGGAAAAATATTATCCTTTTGAGTGATGTCGAATATTACTTCCACTTCTCGCCATCATCGGACATTTCGGCTCTCTGTTGTTTTGAAAACATCAGGAATGCGCTCGAATGGCGTACTTGGTCTCATTTCTTCCCAACGGCTGCTACTCGTCATTCTGTCCTGTTGGAAAGACATCTTTCTTGGCTCAACTTTAAGACTTCGACTTTTGTTGAAGACTAGTTGATCTTGTATTTTCATATCGATCTCCTTGATAGTTGGAGACTCAATAATTTCTGGTAAAACCACCCTGGCAAAGTCCTCGAAGATTCTTGGGACTTCAATAAATTCCTTTCTCAAGAATACTTCTGAATGATGTGTATTCGAGAGAGCATAGGATATCTTGTATGTGATCGAGTAGGGTCTGTTCCCTTCTTTCATCAATTCTTCTCTTTTAAAATCTTGATGAAGGGTTAGGACTCTATTGAAATCTCGATCTCCCAGATTGTATGCAATTCTAGGATAGACATTAAATGCCAATTTCCCCGCATACAAATTTCCTATAACCGTTCCAAGGCATGAATCCTTGAGATTTGAGATTCGCTTATCAAAGATAGCCAGATTGAGTGGCGAATCTATTCCTTCTTTGAATGTTGCTTTAATAATAACTCTTATGGCTCCGATATGAATCCATGAGAGTGTATTTGCAACTTCTCTTTTAACTCTGCTTTTGATCTCCTGGATTTCTCTAATAGGGACCAACTGCATCTCGATCAGGTTCCCGGTAAACTCCATCGGAATGGCAAATTCTCCGGTTATTATCCTATGGATAATTTGGTATTTTCTATTACGAAACCCAATTTTATCCAATGCTTTTTCCATAGCTCCGATTGTAAATCCATCATAGACTTGAAGCTTTGGATCTTCCTTCATGATTCTCATAAGAGTTTTATGAGAAACCGTCGTGTGAGAGAGGAATCCTAACATATCCTCCCTGACTGTCTGCTGAAGAATTTCTTCTTCACTCCGATTCTGAGCTGGAGTCACTTCCATCGTCAGAATAGATTTCTTCTTCATAGATGCTTTCTTCTGAGGGTATATCCTCAAATTGATACACCTGTATAAGATCTTAATAGTAGACAGCTTCCTCAATTTCTGGTGTAGCTTTGAACTGTCTGATTCCTCGTTTTTGATTGTCTGGGCAATCCGTTGAGATATGCCCTCTTGCTCCACATGTCCAGCAATTACAGTCTTTGAAACTTTCATTAGCTCTCGTGTGAGCACGCCTGAAAAGTTCTTCTCTCGGATTTCTCGGGTACTTGCTTGATTAGAACCTGATAATGAGGCTCTACTCCTGCTTGGTGCTGATCTTTGCCCTGTTTTGTAGCTTCGGGCTTTCTATTTTGACCAGAACCTTCTAGGTCTCCATGAAGACCTACTTTTTGTTGTTCTTTCTTCCCGGTATGGATGGCTTCTCTCCTTCTTCTTTTTGTGCCGCTTGGTTGACCTCCCACAATTGTTGGGATGTCATTATCCACGCAACATAGAGGAACCGCTTTGTTAATTCCTCTTAATCTCTTGTAATTCCTGTACAGAGCTGTTTGGTAACACCATTCAGATAACTTGGCCTTTAGGAATGACATTTTTCGGGCCACAGTTTCTACTTCCGCTCCATCCTTGTATTCCCTGATAAGCATTTCTCTCCATGGGACTCGGAATCTTGGCAAAGAATAGCTGTGCAGCTTCCTTTTCTTCAATCTTGGATTTCCACCGGTATTCGGTGAACAACTTGATATATTCGTCAATATGACAAATATCATATAACTCAAGGCTATAGAGGGCTTGTTTATATCTCTTTCTTTTTTCATCCTCTAATCCCTCAAAATAACTTGTGCCGATGAACTGGATTTTGAATAGTTTTGTCATACCATCGACAATTCCTTTAAGTGATTCTGAGGTGACCGAACTTTTTGTACTAGCATCGGTCATATCCCAGGCAATCTTCACCGATCCTTCAAGACTCATTTCAAGGAGTAGAATGAATGAATCCTTTGTAAGATCGAGGGTTCCTGCTGAAATCCTCATAGCTGAAGCCCATTCATCAATGAGAACTTCTCTATTTTTAAAATCTGGGATGTCCAGATTTAACATCAACCCATATGGATGTATTGGGTCGAGGTGCGATCTTCTATAAGGCGTCTGATAAACATTCGGCCTTCCAGTAGGTTGTCTAGTTCCCGCAAGAGGGTTTCGACCTCCTGTCCCTGAAAGTGGATCACTCCCGGTTGTGAAATCCACCGCGTGTGGAATCATTTCGTCCCGAGCTCCATGATTCGAACCCGTACTTTCTTCGACGTTAGGATTAACTGGTGGCGGTGGTGGTGGAATTGCTCTACCTTGTGGGTCATAGGTAACCAAAGTTGATCCATCACCTGCGTTCATCTTTAAATCTACAATACCCAATCCCGCAAAGGATTCTGCCAGGTCGTGTAGATCTTTAAGATTCATTTTTTCCATATCCATCTTTTTTAATTTTTGATGGATTTTACTTTGATTAGAGCAATGAGCTTCTCCTCATCTGTCATCTTTCGTATAACTTCGGTTGGTTTCCTTTTTGGTGTAAATAGGATCTTGTTCGAAATCTATACGCTTCTTTTCCTCCGGAAGAACTCGGCTTGTCCTCTAGGTTCTTGACTCGTTTGAATATCATGAAGGAGTTCAAGAATTTCCTTCGATATTTCACCATCGTCTCCATCCAGTTCTCCGGATCTAATGAACTTGTCTTTGGTAGATGAATATGGCGGTTGCCATAATTCTCCGCACCGTCTTCCGGACTTCTCTAAGATCTTCGGAAAACTTAGATTTATGGGAAGTATCTCGTTCCACTCGGTACTCCATCGGGAATCATTGTTCGATGGGAATTTTCATGAACCGTTTCTTGAAGGTTCATCAAGTGAACATATAGGGTGCAGTTAAGCATCGAATCGCCTATAATATTCTACTCGCATTTTGCATTGCCTTAAGGTTTCCTCGGCTCGGCTCGCCTATTCTTTTTCTTCATGTTGGTATTCCCAATATGAAACTTGGTCAAGGTGTTCTTGTGCATACATCGTCAATATTTGACGATATGTCTGTAAGGGTACATCTCGGACATCGATGCGGATCCATAATCTCGGAGTAATTTCTCCTCACCAATTGTTAATTACATAAATATAATAAATTTAACTAAAAGTTCTTAATAAACCTAGGCTCTGATACCATTTTTGCGGCCCCTAAAACCTTTAAAAACCATTAGTTTACCTTCAACCTTGTATAAGTGGTATTTTGGGGTTTTATCAAATAAAAGGGCTATTTTTGAAACTTTTGAGTAAGTGAGGCTATTTTTGAACATAAGCCCTTCAAAGAGGCTATTCTTAATCTTTTCCCTAATACAATAGAGTAATATGTGAGATCGAGTATCATCATATAGGTGGTTTCTAGTTTCCCTCTAGCCTCAGGTGACTCAAACCTATGGTCAATTAGGTCACATACAAGGTGTTTACCAACAGGGTACCTTGTCTCTATGAACTAATTTTCTTTACACTTTACCATACAAACTATACAAGTTTTGTACTTTTCCTATAGCGGTCATCGCCGTGGAATATTCTCCGAATATTCGGCACGTGTCCTCCACGTGAGGGCAAAACCGTCTTTGCATAAAATTCAAATAGAAGTAGTTACACTTTACCATCTGAACTTTGTTAAGAATTTCACTTTGTCATATGAACTTTGTACAATTTTCACTTTGCCATATCAATTTAAGAAAATTAAAAAAATTATGTGTGTATACATTTATTTATCTTTTTTTAAATTTTTATTAATAAAAGAAAATATATTTACTTTAGTAAAATATACTATCAATGGTATTAACGTTTATGATTAAAGTACGTATACAAAAATCATTGATATCAATTTGTTTTGGTGGTTTAGACATCTTTGAATTGTTCTAAGGTTTAGACATTTTTTATATTGATTTCATCCCAATTTTCTCATGTGATGTTGCTTTAGCTATGTACTTTCAATTCTTAGTTAAATTCTTAATTGCATATTCAAAACTTGATTATAGTGTTAAAGAATTATTTTTTTTTCTTCAGAAATTCAAATAATTACACGCTTGGCTAAACTTTTCTTGTGAGACAACTTTGGTCGATTACCATACTATATTGCTCTTGTACTCTTACAAAGTAGAGGTTAAACTCAATAGATATTTGGTGAACGAACAAAAAACATAATTGAACAGAAAATTCGTTATGCATTGTGTGCTGAATATTGTACCAAAATAATCAGTTCGGCTCAAACTTTTACATATTTTTTTGAGGAAAAATTAATAAATCCCCCAAACTATACGCGATTTTATACATTGCCCCCTAAACTAATTTTTTTTCTACGTAACCCCCTCAACTACACGAAAATTTCTACGGTCCCATTCCATCCTCCCCGCCGGCGGATCTAATGGGAATATTCCGTTGGCGGGGAGGAGAAGATGGCAATGTAGAAAATTTTATGTAGTTTAGGAGGTTAAATAGAAGAATATAGTTTAGGGGTTGGTTTCAAAAATTGTGCATAGTTTAGGGGGTACATTAAAATTTTCATAGATTTTTGTATTTATACTTATTGTGCATTTATACAAATAAAGTATTAAATTAAATCATAGTTTTATAATTTCACGAGTTATTATGCATGATTTCCAATGACTCTGAAAAATATTTAGACACTAAAATAAATATTTCTTTAAAGCAAAATAAAGAATGCAAGCTTTGAAAACCCAATCAAATATAGAAATGACATTCATCTCCACTATATGACTGTTTTTATTCGATGCATAAGCAATAGAATGATCAAGAATATGGATGGCAATTTCGACACAACCCGCGAGTACTTGCCCTGCCCTCTGCCCAGCCTCGCCTATGTTTTTTAATATATTTAATAATTATTGTAAAGAATAATTTATAAGTGTATTAAAAATAAAAAAATTATTTCATTTTTTCTATTTAAATTTATTTAATGTGCGGTAGGAGGGGCCGACCTGACTCACTCGTGCCCCGCGGCGGGTCGGGCCATCCCTAATCAAGAACCCAACAAACTGAAACACCATTTTGACAAAATCAATGAAATTATAACATATTATATAAGCATGCATACATATTTATGGGCACACATAATTTACAATTTGACATGGGTACGGGGAAAAGTCGAACCTGGTAAGCTAGTAAATCTAAAATTGAGGAAGAATTAAATGAAATTTTAAATTTGATTTAACTACTAGAGGAAATTTTAATATACCCCCTAACTATGCATGATTTTCTACATTACCCCTAAACTATTTTTTTTTCTACTTAACCCCCTGAACTACACGAAAAATTCTGGATCCCATCTCTTCCACCTATCGGCGAACCGACTAGGAATATTCGCCGACGGGAGGAGATATGGGACCGTAGAAATTTTCGTGTGTAGTTGAGGGGGTTACGTAGAAAAAAAATTAGTTTAGGAGGCAATGTAGAAAATCGCGTATAGTTTGGGGGGTTCATTAATTTTTCCTCTATTTTTTATGTACTTCGGTAAATCAAAATTTTGTAACAAAATAAAAATAAAAGAAAATAAATATTATAATCATAATTATAATATATATTTAGTATTTTTTTAATTTTAGTATGCACAAAATAATTATAATACAAAAATAAGTAATATATACGAGAATATATAATATAAAAGTAAAGTTTGTATATGCTAAATTTTCTATTTTGATTCGCTCACAACATGGTTTAAATTTGTTTTTTTGATTTTTATGTATTAAATAAGATAAATAAATGTATGTACACATAATTTTTTTTTAAATTTTTTAAATTGATATGGCAAAGTGAAAATTGCGCAAAGTTCAGATGGCAAAGTGAAATTTTTAACAAAGTTCATATGGTAAAGTGTAACTACTTCTGTTTGAATTTAGTCAAAGACGGTTTTGCCCTCACATGGAGGGCACGTCCCGGAATATTCGGAGAATATTCCACCGGCGTTGACCGCTATATGGCAAAGTGTAAAACTTATATAGTTAGTATGGTAAAGTATAAAAGAAATTACTTTATATGGTAAAGTGCAAAAAATCGCATAGTTTGGGGGGTTTGGTGTTTTTTCCTCTTATTTTAAATATCTTAAAAGATATTTGTAAAACTTATAAGATATTAAAATTTATTTAAATATAAACTTGTGAGTTATATATATACAAATTATTATAGCAGAAAGAGCTAGTCTCCTGTCAGACGGTCTAACGGATCTAAGTTGATTAGACGGATCCCCCAAACCTACCCAAATTTTTAAAAGAAATGCTCCCAACTACGGCACAAAAGTAATTGTGCTGTAAATTTTAGATCTACTGAGCAAAAAAGGAGGCTTCAAAAGCATGACGCCGATTAAGACTGAAAGTTGGAATCGATGGTCGATCACGCCGGCGAGCACGAAAAGCATGAATCTGTTGCGTTGAATCTCTTATTGATAAGATCACGGATAAATTCCACGGAAACAATTCTTCTGACAATGAAAAAGAATATCAAATCGGCGGCCTCGCAATGAAAGCCAAGATCTATAGCTTTATTTACCGTGAGAAGCTTGATGCACAAGGTTCTAAGTGGTGGCAATATTTTCTTATGGAGGGACAAGAAAATTTTCATTGGTGTTCTTGGTTTTACTGCAATTTTGGTGCTTTTTGAATTTTTTGAATATCACCTGCTCACACTGGTTTGCATATCCTAAATTTTTTATCTACTAAATTAAAATCAAATTGACCCCAATTTGTGTCAATAAAGTGGTAAAATTTAGGGGAATACTAATACTTTTCAAGAAAAAAACTAATACTTTTTAGGGTAACAACTAATACTTTTCAATGGGGTTACTAATACTTTTTAGTGGAAAAATTAATACTATTCGGGAAAATTACAAAAAATATATCAGGGGAAAAAACTAATACATTTTACTGTGACTACTAATACATTTCACTGGGACTACTAATACTTCTGACAGAAAAAACCTCTGTTGTAAAAATCTCCGCCTAGCCCCGATTAATCCCCGCCTAGGCACTAGGCCCCCCTTGTTCGCCTACGATTTTTTTCCGATTAGGCCCGCCTAATCCCGCACAGGTCCCGCCTAACCCCGGCTAGGCGCTAGGCCCCGGTCGCCGCTAGCGAGCGCCTAGCGCTTTTTACAACATTCAAAAAACTAATACTTTTAGAAGGACTAATAAAATATTGTCAAATGTCTACTAATACTTTTTCGAGTGACTGCTAATACATTTCCGAGGGACTGCTAATACATTTTGGGAAAAAAAAGTTAATTATATTCAGGAGAATTACTAAAATACTCTACAGGGAACTACTAATACATTTCAGAAGAACTGCTAATACTTTTTAGAAGGACGGCTAATACTTTTCATAAGGACTGTTAATATATTTCGGGAGAAAAATTTAATAATATTCAGGGAAACTACTAAAATACTCTCCAGGGAACTACTAATACTTTTTCGAGCAACTACTAATACTTTTTTGAGGGACTGCTAATACATTTCAGGAGTATATTCATGAGAAATACTAAAAAACTCTTCAGGGAACAACTAATACATTTCAAAAGAACTGCTAATACTTTTTAGAAGAATGGCTAATACTTTTCATAAGGGCTGTTAATATATTTTATAATTAAAAGAGACAACTTTGTAGAAATGTATTACACATTGCGTTCTAATGTATTAGATGTATTAAAAACATGTATTAGACTTTACAACTTCGTAGTAATTCTCTGTTTAATAATTAAAAGGGACAATTTTGTGGTAAAAGATATTTTTGACTAATAATTTTCAATGTAACAACTAATACAATTGAGAGCAACAAGTAATACAAAATACAAAAAACTACCAACATAAAAACAGGGCTAACAACTTAACACCACATAACAAAATACCCGCTGAAATCGAAAGGCTACGTAACAAATAATAAAACTACCACTTGAAAATTACAAAAATGCCACTGACGGCGGAAATTATCAAAATATATGACTCCGGGTCGCGGGTCAGATCCGTCTAACGGGCCAGACCCGTTAAACGGTCTGACCAGAGTTTTTGTCTTCTTTAGTTAATTAACTTCAAGTTTTTTTTTAAATTATGGGCGGGCCGGCCCGCCCAACGCGGCCCAAGGCGGGTTGGCTTGGGTTGAGGTTTCATCGGTCTGCCACCTTGATGGGCTGCCCCGCCCAATAGACCCGTTTTGATAGCTCTAGTGGGAATAGCTCTGGCTCGAAAAAAAATGGATGGAAGATATGACTTGCAAAAGTCTTTGTAGTTGAAAATTATGATGATCTTGGAAATCAAACAGGAGTCGACGGTTAGGATTTTTAAGCCCAAAAAAAAAAAAAAAAAAAAAAAAAGATATAATGTTTGATTCTCATCGTCCTTCCCTGCTAGGATATGTATATTAAAAAAAAAAAAGAAAAAATTGATGCTCTTTATGGATTGATTGGTAAAATATTTGAATGGATAGATTAAATGAAAGTGGATAGTAAAAAATTTCATGTGTGGGGACTGGGGAATGATAATGTGGTGGATTCAAAATTGAAATCAATTTGCCCGAAGTGGGATTTTGTGATTACAAATGAATTTCGGGGTGGATCTTGGATTTTTTGTCTATAAACTCATCCCTCCCTGTTTATCTTTTTGAATTTAATTTTATTTAATTTATATTTATATTTATATTTATGCATATGTTAATTAAATATATTTTTTAACATTCACGTGTCAAGACTCTGAAATTTAGACCCACCTTTGTCTTCATATTTGAACCCAATAGGTTAAACCTGCTATATTTATTTAATAACTTTTAAAAAATTGAAAACCTATCTTTTCACAATAGTTTTTCTAAATTTATTGTAATCCAATGCATTGTATATTGACCCATTAGTGTCAAAATTAAAAAAGTCAAATCAGCAAATGATGAGTTTTGCGAGGTCAATAAATTCTGATTCTATGGATGACAAAAACCCCGCGAGAACTATCCCCTTTGATATTCAAATAAAATCCCTTTGGTACTCAAATAAAATGAGACGAAGAATCTCCGATTAATCTCAAAAGTCAATAAATGTGTGTATAATTTTTCAGTAAAACATTGAGTAACTTAAGTAGAAATTACCAAAGCTCTATTTATGAATATATATGTGAAATGTTGAAGCATCAGAATTAGAAAGTCAAGGGAAAATATAATCAAAATAATATTCATTCTTTTAGCATAAAATATTCATTTCACTTGAAGAAACCTAACAAAATCAAATTTCTTTTCTTATAATCAAGCGCCTTAGTCTAAAAAATGGAAAGAATAATCTCTACGCCAAACAACAGTAAACTATGCTTACTTTCAAGAAACCAATTTCCTTCATAACGAGGACACCAACTTATTTTTCCAATTTTATCATTTTGGGGCTGGAAATATAACATTCAATAAATAATTCGGTAAATAGTTCCCCCATCCAAAGCCCCAGGAACAAATCAACCTAAGAAGACGAGAGAGAGAGAGAGAGAGAGAGAGAGAGAGAGAGAGAGAGAGAGAGAGAGAGAGAGAGAGAGTTCAAAAAGAAAATCTAAACCAGAACTACCATCCCGAAAAACAACAACAAATACATCGATACTAGATTCTTACTCTTCACGGCGTCCAAAGCTGGAACGCGGCTGTCTCGAAGAGCCGGGTAAATGTCTAGTATCAGACCTTCTTACACGAGGGTCAACATCCGTACGATTATACCTCGACCTAGGCTGGGCGTATTCTCCACGATAACTTGATCTTGTTCGTGAACTAGCCGGGAAATCTCGGTGATAACTTGATCTTGACCTTGAACCATTTTCCACAGGATAGCTCGATCTAGCCCTAAAACTTGTCGGGGCAGTTTGCCTATGATAATTTGATCTTGGACTTGAAGTCGAACCATTTTCCCTACGATAGCTTGATCTTGGCCTTACATTGGTTGAACCAGTTTCTCCGTGATGTCGTGATCGTGAAATTGTCGCCCCATTTTCACTAAGATAACTTGTTCTTAACCTTGAACTTGGCAAAAAATTTGCTACTTGATTATTTGACCTTGGACTTTGCAAGATGATTCCTAATTGACTTGAGCTACCAGAATCCATCAGCTCCTCCTCAGGAGAAGATGGATACAAACTCATAAACGACAAAGAGATCCCACTAAACATTTCGTCTATCAATTCATCCTCAATGTCGGACATCCCACTCGGAAAGTCAAAAAAGCTTCCATCACTCCACAAACCATTTTCACCCCATTCATCCCAACTAAGCCATCCATCCCAGTCGTGCTCAATATCCGACTGGTGTGCAAGTGCATCTTCCATTTCCATTTGTTGCTCTAGCATCGTCCAATTTGATTGTCGGGTGGGACTAACCTCTGACGGACGATCAAGGGGGTGCTCTAGCCTAGCGTGCTTCCGTAGCTCAGTGTAATTTCCACTGAAATTACATGTTTCTAAAGAACAACTTCTCGTTTTGGAGTTCAAGAACCTACGCGCAGGCTGTATGACGTCCCATCCAGTGATCACTCCCGACAAAGGGGGCAGACAAGCTCAGATTGCTTTTCTTCCGGTGATGATGCAGCGGATGACTTGCGGTACTGATCGAGACAGTTGGAGTGTCGATAGCTTGTGTCACAGATGAAAGGGCGGCAACCTTTGTCACGGGACGAACAAAATAACAAGACAGCATTATGAGGTTGCTCCATACAAATGGGGCATCGTGCTTCTTCCCATTCTCTTTCATCCCCAACTTGAGGCGAAAAGCTGTCGCAGTTGGTGCGATCCGTAATCTTAGAGCTGCAAGAATAAGGAGACACCATAGCCCGGTCAAAAGACGAGGAATTCACCCTTCTATCTTTTGGCATTCTGAGAAGGCCAAGAAATTAATAGAACTACATTTTTCTCGCACGCCGAAACTGCTTCCAATTATCCAAATCAAATTTTAATGAAAAGGTTAGTCAATACCTGTTTGATTAAGTAAATGCAAGGAACTGTTTGATTAAGTGAATGCAAGGAACAACGAATTTAATAGAACTTTACCTAATACTCATATCATGTAGCTCAAAATCTTCCTCTCATAGATAATTTACATGACAAACACAGTCAATTCAACTAAACTGGAAGCTAACCACATAAATCATAATGCAGTATTAAGTGTTCACATAGTTTAGAAACAAACAATTACAAAGAGGTCTAAAATGACGGATTTTTATAAAATTCTCATACAATCTGGTAAGTTAAAACTTCCTTCAGATACAACAACAACAACAACAAACAACAACAACAAACTAAAGTTAAAACTTCCTTCAGATATCATTACTTTTTTTTTTTAGAGAATAGGCTTTCAACGCATACAGAATAGAGGCACATAAAGTCTTGATTTTTCAAATTTAATTAACCCAGTCAACTAGGTTTAGATATGTAATTTGATTTACCACAAATTAAAAGAAGACCGATCCAAACCCCAATAGGAAAAAGCAATCTCGCCTGCGTCAACCCTAAAAATCTTATCTGTTTCTCCACATGAACAATCAAAATACCAATACCACGAAGAACAACCGAAGCAGACTACAGATAACCACCATTAATCACACTACAAAACCTTTAAAAAAAAGTGAAATAAGACATCCGTGCAGTACGGAAGAAGTCAATTAAATTTTCAGGAAATCATATAAAAACCAACACATCAAGTATCTCAAACCCTAAATCCTACGTGATCGGCCTCCAGTAATAATAACCCCAGCATAAATTCTCGAAATAAAATCTTGCATAAATTACACATACAAGAAACGAAACACAGGATGAAACAATTCCATCTTAGGTCACAACACGAAAAAATGAAGAAATTATGCGTACCTAGGCTCGACCGGGCCCGATCGGAGGTAGGGCTTTCGAGAAAGGAAGACTCCAGAAGGGCTAAACGCCAAAAGATTTCAGGACTGCGAGCTGCTGGGTGGAAAAAAGAAATTTAGGTAGAAGAAGGGGATACTTATAGCTAATGTTTCTTTAAATTACAAAAGTGCCCTTCTGTTTGTAAACACGCGCTCAGGCGGTTCTGCTAAATTATGAGAACCCTATACGGCTATACCCACCCACAACATATTATATGAGATTTCTTGTTTCCATTCCAATTCTTATTGCATTTTATTACATGATTGACACGTACAAAGGGTTGCAATCGAACCGAATTGAGTCGAGTTTTTGAGAGTTTTAGTTTGGCTCGTTTATTATCGAGTCGAACTCGAACCTAAATTTATCAAAAATAATAATGGCTCACGAACTTTTTCGAACTTAATCAAACCTAAACGAATTTAATAAATATTAATTATAAATTAAATTATTCTTTAATTTATTACAAAAATAAAATTATATATATTTAAAATTCATAATATATTTATTAAAATCTATGATTTTATTCAAACAAATAAGTTTATTTAAATATTTTTAAATTTATCATAAGTAAACGTATAAAAATTAAAATTAAAGTCAAATTATTAGTTGAATTTATATGAGCTTACTAACGAGCTTAATAATGAGCTCGTTCATGAGCTAATAACTGAATATCTCTAAGTTCGAGTTTGGTTCATTTATTTTAACGAGCCTAATTAAACGAACTCAAACAAGCTTTTATCGAGTCGAGCTCCGAATAGCTCACGAACGGCTTGGTTCATTTGCAGCCCTACACGTATATAAGATATGTCATAATTATATATGTATTATTTATACAACACAAGTGGATTAGAAATATGGAACAAGAGATTCGATCCCATCCACCCCCACCCCAAAACTAGAGTTGTCTAATGGGTGGTCAGTAGTCCGGTGCTTGTCTGTCGGTGGGTCGAAATTTCTATCACCGCCATTTTGGAGGCCCAAGTCCAACCAAACACATGAAAAGTTGGGTCGGCCGGGATTTGGGCTTGGCTTTTTCGGTCTTACAATATCACGGCCCACCAAGACCTATTAGGATCGAGCTAGTTTTGACAGTTCTACCCAAAACAAAATCCATTTTTATTATTTTTTTGTATTTTTGTTTAAGAAGAATAGAATTTTTTTAAAAGTTATTTTTTCAAGGCCAAAAAATTCATTAGATACTTTTATCTTATATTTTATGAAAATGAAACTATCCTTAACTTTTTACAGTATTTTTGTTTGTTCATTCAATTTTAAAAATTAAATCATTTATGTGTACATGTATCTAAAATTCAAAAACATTGGTTTTCCCTAAAAGAATTATATATTAAATGAAACCATCATTATTTGAAAGCAATTTTAACAAGTAAAAAGACGCACAACGGGTTCGATCGAAACGCATGAACATTGAACTCATTACATTTTAATATCTATGAGGTCAAGAATGATTCACTTGAATGAAAAATTGATGGATTGGAATTACTTTAATTAATTTTTTAGTAGTTTACTTTTGGGAGCCGCTATTAACACCCCCATAATCTATCAATACACCCCCTTCTTAATACACACCACCTTTATTTTAAAAAATAATCTATTTACTTAATACACCCCTATCATTTTCCAATTTACCATTCCCCTAATTAAACCCCCAACAACACCAAATCTTGGAAACAGAGTCAGTTATCTATATTCGATGCTTACATAATTCAAAGTTGTACTTTTGTTCGCATTTGATCATAGAAATTGATTATTTTTCAGCACTTTACTCATAATCCTTCTCTTTTATCATCAATATACTAATAATATTTTACTTCAAATAGCCCAAGCTAATAAAAAGTAGTTCATTTCTCACCTCTATCATTCAACAACAATCTATCAAAATTAAATTCACGCACCAGAAACCTATTAAAAAAGAAAAATCATGCACTGAATCTTTCTATTTCTTCAAAGCCATCCCCGATCCCTCTATGATCTCCACAGTTTCTTGGATTCATTACTGACAGCGATTGCAAATTTCACTTGATACATAATAGGAAACCATTTCTCCACAAATCTTATAGAAGTTCCTGGTTTAGGATTTTTCTTGCAATTAATCTTTATAATCATTAATGCATTATGCATCACGTTTTCCCTCAAAAATTCATAACAGGAACGAAGAACGAAAAAAAAGGACGGCGAAAAGAAGAAAGAAGGAAAAATCAAGAAAAGAGAGGCCACCGCTTGCAATGGAGCGTATTTTTGTGTGTGAGAGTATTATTGGGTTTAGGGTATTTCAGTCATTTTAGGGGAAGGCGTTTTTATCTAATTTTTTATGGGGTGTATTGATAAGTTTTGGGGGTGTGAATAGCTCCACCCTTTACTTTTTTATAAATAATTGGCATTATAGCCTATAACAATATAGTTCTCGATTTACACAACAGTTTGTCTAAAAAAATTTTGAAGTAATAAATGTTGTACTTGTCATGAACTAGACGTTCTTATTAGGTCTTAAATCTATATATATTTAAGTTATTCTATTGAGTTGAAACCGTTTCCAGCATCATGTATTTTATTATTCATCTAATCATCTATGCACAAATGAATATTAAGATTTATATTGATCAATTAATTGACTATTCTTCAATGTAATTAAAATATAATGGGAAAAAAAATAGTCCCTCTATAGGGGTATTGCAATATTAGTCCTATAATTTTTGAAATTGCGATTTTAGTCCTGTACATTTTGTCTTTTTTGCAATTTTGGTCCCGTAAATTTTAGATTTGTGCAATTCTGGTCCTATAAGTTTTAAGTTGATACAAATTTGGTCCTAAGGACTATTTCAAATTTTCAATTATTCCCAAAATTCCCTTGGTAGCCAAAATAATCAATATACATAAGATCAAGTTTAAAATGGTATCACTACCTATATTTTATTTAATTCAGTAGAATTTATTTATTATTTATACTATAGATTGCTTAATGAAATAAACATTTTAAATTGATGAATCCAGATTAAAATCTGAGATACGAGTTCAATATTTATTATTTCTTAATTATGAAAATACACAAAATACGTAAAAATATGCCAAATAATTATTTTAATAATAAGACCGAAATTACCACAACTAGAAAATAAAAGACTAAAGTTGTCAAATCTTAAAAATACATAATTAAAATTGTTATTTTTGCTAAGAGATAAAATTGTCATAGAACTAAATTTGCAACTTCAAAAGTTATAGAACTAATTTTCAATACTCCTATAAATACATGACTAATTTTGCAATTTTCCCTTAAAATATACAATGACTAGAAGAAAAAAGTATGCACAAGTTAGTTATATTGGTGGCTGGAAAAGGAGATGGTCATAAAAGTATAAAAGTCACACCTAATTTCTAGATGCAATTAGAGGCGGATCCCAAAAAAAAATTCACATAGAGACACAAAACAATTAAAATTATAAACTATATCAAAAAAATATTAAAATTATAAATTACATCAAAAACAGCTGGACTAGTCACGTTATATATACTATTTGTTTTTTATGTAAATTTATTAAATATACTCTTTATATCATTCATATAATTAGGAGATAAAATACACATTGTATTGTAATTTCCTGATGTTGTTTGTGTGTGTGTGTGTGTGTTTTGTATTTATGAATCTATTGATTTTGCTAAATATAAATTAATACAAATAAAATAAAAATTGATGCTTGTAGTTTCAAGAAATAAAATTTGATTTTGGCTGGTCCAACCCATTGGACCGTCGATTTTTGGGTCCGTAGTGGGGTCGGGTACCAAATTAGTTATTTAGAAAGATTTCAGTTTTTATATGTAGCATCATCACTAAAATGTAAATTAAGGTTCTATTAATTTGGACACTTTTGTTCTTATTGACATTACTTTGGACATTTTATTTGTCTGACCTCATGACATAAAGTAAAAAACTGTCTTTAACATTGCAGCCATCTTTCCAATTAGACTTGATTCGGTGTAGCTAAGTACATATAAAAGAAGCCACCATAAATTAAGAGATTTGGCCGACCTGCTAGTATTTAGAGCCGGCCTAATTCGACAGCTATTAAGGCTATTAAGAGGGTCGGCCGACCGGGTAGAGAACTAAGAGCTTTGGCCGACGATAAATATTCAAAGCTTTGGTCGACCGATAGGCTATTGAGCTTTGGTCGACCGATAGACTATTGAGAGCTTTGGCCGACTCGCTAATATTGAGCTTGATCGACCGATTGACTATTAAGAGCTTTGGCCGACCGGGACGAGGAGTAACTAGAAAGGACGACCAGAAAGCCGACAGGTGAGTAACTAGAAAGGGCGACCGAGTGAGGGGAGTAACTAGAAAGGACGACCGAGCCGACAGAGAGTAACTAGAAAGGACGACCGAGCCGATTGAGAGTTACTAAAGAGTACGACCGGCGATTAATAGTTACTAGTAGATGCGATTGACTTGACTACAAAAAGGCTAAACCTTGGTCGACTGACAGAAAGTTACTAAAAGGAGGGACGACCCGACACAAAGTTATTAAATGTCGAGTCATACCCACGCGCAATAATCGCTACAAGAGAAAGAGGCGACAAGTAATTAATATCCTAAAAGCGGATTTGAAAGAACTATCCCCGGGACGCGACGACCGATGTGACCAGCTTCTTTTTGTCAACCTAAATGATTTCCATACGATTTATCTCCCAATCCCAATTAGACACGTGGACCTCAAAGGACCAAAGGGCTTGGGTATAAAAGGAGGAAGAAGGTAAGAAATGAAGAGACTTTTGGCATTTATTATTCAGCTTTTATATTTTATACACTTGTCTTTATTCTTCTTCCCTTTCACTAACTTGATCGTCGGAGTGCTCACGCAGGAGTTCTCTCAGGTTAGTCTTTTTGCAAAGCTAGCTGAGGATCGGGTTGGATTCTTGAGAAGATCTCGCCTTCGGAGACCTTTTCAAGACTAATGCAATAATTTTTTATTTTTTTTGTGGGAAGGCAACTAATGCAATAATGTTGTTAATTGGGTTATGGGTGTAATTATAGGTATACGTCATGGATAATTTTTTTTTTTTTTTTTAAAACCATCATGGATAATTCTAAGTTCATAATTTTTCATACGAATTATAAATTTTGGCTAATTTTTTTATGTGTTTTAATATGCTTCAGAAGTTGTGAATATAAATAGCAGGGCACCAAATTAAATGAAAACGAGAAGGAATAGAAATATGCTTAAAATGTATTTATTTTAACTGGGAGTTAAATGAACTTTAAGTTAATAAATTACAGCATAATTTTGTTACTAAATAGTTAATTTTACTATATAAATTGTTTAAAAAGCCCATTAACAGATGAAGTATATTTGGGCGGACCCGACCTGACCTGACCTGATTTGATTTCTATATAATTTTCCCGATTTTATTTAAGAGAAAATTACACAAAATACTCTGATTTTTAGAATACCCACCCATCACAAAATTACCCCACCCATTCCATCCCATGACAAAAATACCCTACTTTTGGTTTCAAATCCATCAGCCGCTCCTCAACTTTCACCCCAGAGGTGAAGGAGATGAGGAAGCGAATGTCGGGACAAGATGTAGTAAAGAGAGAATCCCATTCAAGGAAGTGGTCATGGCGGACGACCTCCCCATAAATTTCAGGTCACTAAGCTATGACTACGCGGAACCACGGATCCATGGGAGCATTTGTGTCGGTTCGAGAATTCACCTTTTGCCGCACCGTCATCGATGGAGTAAAATGTCGGGTTTTTCGACCACCCTGGCTAAGTCGGCTCGGCAATGGTTTAGTCGGCTCCCTAACGACACCATTGGTTCCTTTGATGAGTTGCTCCGCTCGCACCGCATTCGCCGGCTCGAGAAAACATCAAAAGACCGCCCCTAACTCTCTTCGGTATAAAGCGGGGAGAGCATGAACCCCCTTAGGGGTATGTGAGGAGATTCAACTCGGCAGCGCTAGATGTACCCTCAGCCACGCAAGAGGTGCTATCCAGTGCCCTGTCTCAAGGATTGCAGGAAAGTGATTTTTTCAATTCAATAGCTAAGCGACCCGCCAAAAATTTCGACGATCTATTGGCCAGGGCTGAAAAATATGTGAACTTGGAGGAGGCGCAGAAGGGAAAGAAAGACGAAAGCAGGGAAAAAAGGAAGGACAGGGTAGAAGCGCCGCCGGTAGGACACAAGCGATTTCGTGAGCCAGAAGGGAGACCTGGCCTGATAAATCGGGCGCCCGATCTAACAAAGTACACGCCTTTGATCGCCCCCCGTGCACAAGTGTTAATGGCAACAGTGGGGCATAAGGAGTTGAAATGGCCGGGGAACTACTCTATTGTTCCCATCAGACCTCGGTCCAATTTCTTTTGTGACTTTCATAATGAGTATGGACACACCACTGAGGAATGAGATCGAGCGCATGGTGAGGAAAGGATGGTTGCAGAACTGGGTTAAACAGGAGCACGAGCCACGACCTAGGTCAGATAGAAGCCCTGATAGACGAGACAGACCTGCCGAGGGCAAGCATGGCCACTCTTCGGCCAAGCCGGCTCCATCCAGAGGAACTATTCATATGATCGTAGGAGGACCAACGGATGGAGATTCAAATCGCGGAAGGCGACGCTCGAGTTCGGAAGAGGTGCTCAATATTGGGAAAAATGGAAGGCCCCGAGATATCCTTTGGGCGAAAGATGAAAAAGGTGTTCGTTGCGCATAACGACGCTATGGTAATTACAACAACCATAGCAAATTACGAGGTAGCTGGGCTATGGTGATACCGGAAGCTCACAATATATTATTCCATGAAGCCTACTTAAGGATGGAGTCGAAATGGAGATCAAACCGGTAGAGACCGCCCTGTTCGGCTTTGGGGAGGAATGGTGGAGCCGCTCGGACAAAAGTTACTTTGCTTATGTCTCTAGGAGATCTCCCATGCAAAAACACGGATGGTAACTTTTCTTGTTGTGGACTCTTACTCCACTTACAATGTTATAATTGGTAGACCGCCTCTTAATTCTTTTCAAGCTATTGTGTCTACATTCCACATGAAACTTAAGTTCGTGGTAGGGGATGGGATAGGTGAGGTATGGGGAAATGCACGGGTTGCAAGAAAATGTTACGTTGAGGCGTGGGTAAAGGAAGGAGAGCGGAGGAAATCCAAAAGAAAGGTGATAGAAATGGACAAGGAAACCAAGCCCATTAAAATAGAAAAAAAAAGAAAAGAAAAAGATCCGGACACCTTTCGAGTGTTAGGCGAGGAAAAGTTGATGATGGTAGAGCTAACCCGGAGATCCGTCAAAAGTGGTCAAGATAGGAACTAAATTAGGATCCGAGCTAATCGGAAGGAATCGTGGATTTTACGAGAGAAAATAGAGATGTCTTCGCTTGGTCATCAAGAGACCTACAAGGGGTCGACCCAAAGCATGGTGGAGCACCATTTAAATGTGGATTCTTTAGTGAGACTGTCAAACGAGAAGAGGCCGTTTGGATATGAGAAAGATCGGATCATTCAAGAAGAAGTGGAGAAATTGTTACAAGTTTGGACATATAAGGAGATCCAATTCCGGAATGGGTCTCTAACGCGTGATCTTGGTTCCAAAAGGTGAAAAGTTTAGGATGTGTATCGACTTGAGAGACCTCAATAAAGGCTTGTCCCAAAGATCATTACCCGTTACCTCGGATTGATCAATTGGTGGATTCAACGGCGCGGGTATGAACTGTTGAGTATGATGGACGCATATCAAGGCTATCATCGGATCAGGTTGGCCGAGGAAGACCGAGAAAAGGGTGAGCCGTCACTTCCTCGGGGACTTATTGTTACGTAGTTATGCCGTTCGGGCTAAAAATGTCGGGGCTACTTATCGAGGTTGATGGATAGAGTATTCAAAAGCCATTTGGGCCGTAACATGGAGGTCGTCGACGATATGTTGGTAAAAAGTAGGAAAGAAAATGACCATATAGCATATCTGGGAGAAACGTTCGTAGCATTAAGGAGGTTTGGAATGAAGTTAAACCCAACTAAGTGTTCATTCGGTGTCAGGTCTGGAAAGTTCCTTGGTTTCATGGTTACGGAGAAGGGCATCAAGTAAATCCACGAGAAAGTAAGGTCGTAGTGGAAATGGAATCACCCCGAACGTCGGCAAGGTACAAAGCTGACTCACGGGCGCATAGCAAAGACGAGCCGGTTTATCTCTAGGTCGGCGGAGCGGAGTCTCCCTTTCTTCAAAGTGTTAAGAAAGGCTAAAAATTTCGAATGGACACCGGAGTGCGAGCAAGCTTTTAGGGAATTGAAAGCTTGTTTAGTGGCACTTCCGCTGCTTACCAAGCCGAGCAGAGGGGAGGAATTGTATCTATATCTTTCTATAGGAAGGGGGCGGTCAGCTCTGTTTTGTTAAGGTCAGAGGGAAATAAACAAATGCCGATTTACTATGTTAGTAAGGTCTTGCAAGGGGCGGAAACAAGATATTCAGAAATAGAAAAAGGAGGGTTGGCCCTGGTGACGGCTACTCGAAAATTAAGGCCATATTTCTTGTCTCACAAGGTGGTGGTGCTTACTAATATGCCTTTAGGGCACATCATGGGGAAACCGGAAGTATCAGGTCGGATGATAAAGTGGGCCGTAGAAGTGGGGGAATTCGACTTGGAATATAGGCCTAGGGCGGCCATCAAAGCGCAAGCTCTGGCGGATTTCTTGCAAGAAATGGCCTCGGAACCTAGCTCCTCAGTACAGGTCTGGTTATTGCATATGGATGGTTCTGCTTCAATTGGGGAAAGCGGTGCAGGGATTGTCCTAACCAATCCATCTGGGGAAGATCTAGAGTTCGCGATTAAGTTCGGATTCAAAGCATCGAATAACGAGGCCGAATATGAGGCTTTGGTAAGAGGACTCAAAATGGCATTAGATCTGGGCATCAGGGCTATAATGGCATACTCCGATTCAATGCTGGTAACTAATCAAGTTGGGGGAAGCTTCGATATCAAAGAAGATAGAATGAGGAGGTATGTAGGAGTGGTGGCAGAGTTGGCAAAAAAGTTCGACAAATTTGAATTGTTGCAAGTACCAAGGGCAGAGAACACCAAGGCAGATCATCTTTCGAAAGTGGCTAGCTCGGCTCAGGAAAGTGAATCACAAAACATAACCGTTCTGACAGATAGTTTGCCTAGCATCGGAGCCGAGATCACAGAAATAGGAGAGGGGGATGATTGGAGAGCCGATCTCCATAAGTACTTAAGCACGAACGACCTACCTGAGAATAAAAGGAAGGCAGATCGGTTAAAAGCAAGAGCTGTGCGATTTCGGATAATTGGAGGGCTATTGTATAAAAAGGCTTTCTCTTTACCCTATCTGAGATGCTTATCTGAAGAGGAAGGTAATTATGTGTTGAGGGAGATACATGAGGGTGCCTGTGGAGCGCACATCGGGGGAAGAGCTTTAGCCAAAAAGGTGGTCCGAGCTGGGTATTTTTGGCCCAAATGGAAGAAGGCTGCCGAAGAAATGGTAAGAAAGTGTGATAGTTGCCAGAGACATAGCTCACTGATACATCAGCCAGCAGAACTGTTAGGGGTTATGAGCTCACCATGTCCTTTCGCAAAATGGGGGATAGACATCGTGGGACCTTTCCCTATGGCGACAGGACAGAGAAAATTCTTAATAGTAGCGGTGGATTACTTTAGCAAATGGGTGGAAGCAGAACCCGTGGCCAGAATATCCGAGTCGCAGGTTAAAAGTTTCATTTGGAAAAATTTGGTTAGCAGGTATGGGTGGCCGAGAGACCTGATATCAGATAACGGAACTCAGTTTCAGGGCAGGAAGATCAGGAAATGGTTAGCGAGAGATGAAAGTCAGGCAAAGACTTCACCTCCGTAGCCCACCCTCAAGCAAACGGTCAAGTAGAGGTCACGAACCGATCTATCGTCAAAGGAATCAAGGCAAAGGCCGAACGGGTGGAGGAGGATGGGTGGACGAATCGCACTCAATATTATGGTCTCATCGCACTACCCCCAAGGAAGCAGGTAAGGAGAAACCCCATTCGATGCAGTATATGGGATCAAGGTCATACTGTAGAGATCGGCATGGAAAGCCACCGCGTCCCGAATTTCGAGGAAGAACTTAATACTGAGCTATTGAGGAGGCATTAGACCAAGTGGAAGAGAGGAGAGAGCAAGCTTATTTAAAGATGGAAGCTAGCAAAAGTTTGTTAAAGGCCACGTATGACAGAAAGTAAGAAAAAGGAGTTTCAAAGTGGGAGACCTGGTTTTAAGACAAGCGGACGCTCAAACCGGTGGGAAAGCTAGAGGCGGCGGGAAGGGCCTTACAAGGTCACTAAGGTAATTGCTAAGGGAGCTTATGAACTGGAAGATATGAAAGGTACTAAAATTCTAGCCATGGAATATATGTCATCTAAGGAAATTTTATGTATGAAATTTTATGTATGATTTACTAGTTTGAATGAAATCAATATTTTGGCACTATACAAAGTGTCTTCCAGGTCTCGCTCAAACCCCGAGTGGTGGCGAGCTCACTCACCATCTCGGGTCCCTGGGGAAATTCTATCTCCGAGGGTTAAACAAGCTCAAACCCGTGAGTGGCCGAGCTCATCTCGTACCATCTCAGGTCCCTTGGGGAAATTCTATCTCAGGGTTAAAAGCTCAAACCCACGAGTGGCCGAGCTAATCTCGTACCATCTCGGGTCCCTTGGGGAAATTCTATCTCCAGGGTTAAACAAGCTCAAACCCCGAGTGGCCGAGCTCATCTCGTACCATCTCGGGTCCCTTGGGGAAATTCTATCTCAGGGTTAAACAAGCTCAAACCCCCGAGTGGCTCGAGCTCGTGCACCATCTCGGGTCCCTTGGGAAAATTCTATCTCAGGGTTAAACAAGCTCAAACCCCGAGTGGCCGAGCTCGGCTCGTGACTATCTTAGGTCCCTTGGGGGAAATTCTATCTCAGGGTTAAACAAGCTCAGGACCCACGAGTGGCCGAGCTCACTCGTACCATCTCAGTCCCTTTGGGAAATTCTATCTCGAAGGTTAAACAAGCTCGGGACCGAGTGGCCGAGCTCATCTCATACCATCTCAGTCCTTTGGGGAAATTCTATCTCAGGGTTAAACAAGCTCGGACCCACGAGTGCCGAGCTCGGCTCGTACCATCTCAGTCCCTTTGGGAAATTCTATCTCCGAGGCTTAAACAAGCTCACACCGAGTGGCCGAGCTCGGCTCGTCACCATCTCAGGTCCCTTTGGGAAATTCTATCTCCGAGGGTTAAACAAGCTTAAACCCCTGAGTGGCCGAGCTCAGCTCGTACCATCTCTGGTCCCTTTGGGAAATTCTCTCCGAGGGTTAAACAAGCTCAAAGCCCTGAGTGGCCGAGCTCAGCTCATACCATCTTAGGTCCCTTGGGGAAATTCTAACCATCCGGAGGCCTCTCAAAACCCCTTGAGGTCGAGCTCGGCTCAAGTCATCTCAAATAGGGTGGGCCAACTACTGAAATATAAATAAAAAACGACAGGTCGAATTGAACGGAGAAAATATGCATCAAATATTACAAAGCAAGATAGTTTTAAGTACATAGGTTCATTAACAAAACATAATTACAAAGGCCCTGAAACATTTAGGGCGCCACATTGCCTTGAACATTGGCAGCACTAGGATCGGGAGTCCCCTCACTATCGCTACTTAGTGTTTCGAGAGAGGGATGAGTAGTTAAGGGCTGAACTTGCAGAGCAGAAGGTTGCGCAAGAGCTGAAGCCGAGCTGGACGGAGCACCCCCTGAAGGACTAGCTGTTGGTTCAGAGGCATCGGGCAACTCCTTGATCGCCTCCTTCAGGTCAGGGACCTCGAGTGTGAGTCCCTTGGCTTGAGCCCTTTTGGCCATGATGATCATGCCTTGCTCAAGGTAGGGAAGAGCAGCGTCAGCCACCTGATCCAGGAATTCGTCAGAAGCTAGGTATTTCTCCTTCTCCTGCTACCACTCGGCTTGGCCAGCCTCATACCCAACGGATCTTCCCTCCTCCCTAGCTCGGATAACATCCCCTCGAGCCTTTGTCAATTTCTCCTCTAAGGCCTTAACTTTGTTCTCCGAAGCAGTGAGCTGGGCCTTTAGTGCTTGAATTTCCGAGGAGGCCTTCTGCAGCTCGGTATCCAGGGTAGTAGATCGGGATTGCACCTGATCGAATCGATGCTGCAAGATCTCATTGGCCCGCCTCAGCTCTGTGGCATCAGTCAGACCTACGCGGGCATCCCGAACTATGGATCCCATGGTAAGAATCATCTGGAAAACAAGAAATAGATAAGCAAGTTGAAGCGAGAAATAAACAAGAAATAAAGTCAAACTTTGTAAAGTTATTACCCGAGATGCATGATGAGCCATGTCTCGGATACGGACTTGGATGTCCGCATTCCCCGAGCTCGATGGTGGAGTGACCAGGTTCTCCACCCAGGTCGCATTAAGCTCGGGACCATGATATTAAGAGGAGTCCCCATCTCCGTAGGAAGATCAACCAAATTCAATCGAGGCCTCGGGGGATGAAATGTTCCGAGCTAGAGGCTACATGAGCCCTCTTTCTAGGGCGGATCAAATCGCGCAGGGGGGGAAGGGCTGCGAGAAACTTGCCCTTGAGGGCTCTGGGTCGAGGCTGCCAAGGTATGGAAGCGAGGAAGGACTTGCTCCCGGGGAGTGCTGGTCAAGGGAATGTGCCCCTCCCCTTCAGGGTGAATGGGTAGACTGAAGATCTTCTCGATCGGCCGCCCGAGCTAGCCTCTCTTGCATCGATTGTTCTCGCAAAAAGAATGGATTAGAGTACGTATAAAAACATTACAAGATAACAAAATTACTAAATATACCTAAGCCTCCGGGCGGATCTACCGCCTGGGACTCAAATGAAAGTAGTATAGCAAAGGCCAGGACTCAACCAAGAGCCGGGCATGGTAGGGGTTTCTTGTTTAGCGCCGAGCTAGGTCCAAAATGGCCGGAGTAGGTTTAACACCCCGCGCTTGATGCGGGAGGTCATCAATCCAATGAGTGGCGAAGGGCCATGGCACACGGGAGAAGAGATATAAAAAATCTTTTTTCCAAGACTTGTTAGAAGAAGGGTACCATCGATGAACTTGGCTAAACCCTATTTGGTGAAATAAAAGAACCCGGAGTATCTTGGAGGTTTTGGCTTGATAGAAAGTGACGCGGTAGGCGAGGAGTAGGCACTTCTTGGAAGTCTTTGGAGTATCATGGAAAAACTAACTAATAGCTTTAATGGAATTTGGAACAAGCTGAGTTAAGGGGATACCAAAACTTGAGAGATACGACATAATAGGTCGTACGGAAATCGGAGACTGCGCCTCAAGTTGTTCGACGAAAAAAGCAAGCAAAGCCCGACGGAGGGCTGTAGGGCACATCCGTCGGCCCGGGTAAGCATAGTTCGTACGAGTCAGGAATACCCGCATTAATCTGAATGTTGTTTAATGACTCTTCCGATAGGGTGCTATAAATGTTGGGTCGAGCTGGATTATTGCTTGAGGAGGCCATTTTGATAAGAGGGGGGAAAGGAGTCGAAAATTCGGTCAAAAGATCACGATCGGAACAAGGAAGGCGAAAGGTGCAGGGAAGGGAGGAAGGATGCATACAAGTATACGCGTATGTATATGTATTATGTAAGGGAAATGTATAAAAACACAGAAGAAAAGAAGAAAAAGAGAGAAGAAAAAAATATGTAATAAGAAGATGAGGAATCAGGACTTACTTGGTCGGGGGGCCATGGATGCTCCAAGAATGGCGAGTGATAATTACTAAAAACGAACTCAAGATAGTAGGAAGTGTTCTCGAAAGGGGAAAACCAGAGAATTTGAAGAAAGTAAATGGCAGCAGGAGGAAGGGGAAGAAATGGGGTATTTATAGGGGAGAAAGGTGAAGGGTTGGCAGGTCCGAAACCGTTGGATGAAGGGCGCATCAAGGGCTAAGATTGAGATAAAAGATGAAGTGACTACTGACTTGACAGAGCATTAAATGCACCTGTCAGGCACAAGAATCGAAGGGGCATTCAAATTTCAAAAATAAACCGCTCCTTTCCCGGAATGAACTAGCCACGTGCACCGCTCAAGTTTGAAAAATGAGGACTAATGTATACCTTATCCTACATGCAAAGGAGACCTGGCACTTCATACTCACCTAGTTTAGATCTACGCTCAAACTAGGAGAGTAGGGGGACTAGTTGATTCGGTACATTAACAGGAGACTTGGCACTTCATACTCACCTAGTTTAGATCTACGCTCAAATTAGGAGAGTAGGGGGACTAGTTGATTCGGTACATTTGTAAGTCCAAGCGGCTACGATAATCTAGAGGGGGGTGAATAGATTATCTCCATCTTTTCGATTTCGCCCTCTTTTTCCAACCGAATGCTCAAAGATAATAACAAAGGTGCGGAATGTAAACAACACACGACGATTTAAAGAGGTTCAACCCACCTAGGGCCTAATCCTCTACCACCCCAAAGTATATCCAGGGATGGATTTGAAAAGAGAAAAAGATTTTATTAATAATTACCAAAATTATTACAACAAAATCTTACACCAACACCTTGAAGAGTACCACACTCTTCTTCAACACCACCTTTGAGATTACCACAATCTCACTTGAAGATTACCACAATCTCCAACGGCACCTTGTGAAGATTACCACAATCTTCACCCCTCAAGAGCACCACACTCTTCAACACCTCAACAAGAAGATTACCACAATCTCCTTACACCTAACACCTAGTTCACCCAAGTGTGTTCTTACCACAAGAACACTCACAAGGATATCTTGTGTTTGAATGACGACCACAAATTCAAGATTACAACTCGATAATGAATAATACAATTGAGTGCAAGTGTAATCAAGAATAGCCTAGACCTCAAGAATGTGAAAGTGAATAGCTAGGCAAATTACAACAAGAAATAAGACAATGTAAGAACAAGTGTATTCTTGAGTGTATCTTGTTGTGTTGTAGTTTTCTCTCTTGTAGTTGTGCTTCAAAACTTCCTCTATTTATAGGAGATGATTGATACTTGATAGGCTCCTCTTGGAATCTGATTTCTACAAAAAATTGCAATTAAAATCAAGATTATAGCTGTTAGAAATCAATCCCACAAATTAAGGAAAAGATGTCTACTGCACAACGGTTACATTTTTTCATCAAACTCAAGCAGGCGACGTCGCACACAAATAGAAGTTTGAAAATGAGAATACACATTTACGGGACGGCCGGTCGACGTAGGGTTCGACCGGTCGCCCTTACTTCAACCGGTCGCACAACTTCAAAAACGAAGGGCAAATGTTCTGTTTCAATTTTTGCTCCCAGTCACGGCCGCCAAGGGGTCGACGGTCGATGGCGTTGCCGGTTGCCCTATAGGCGACGGTTGCCTCGACCATTTTTTCGCAAACATGAAGTTTTCTGTTTTCTCAACTTTCGTGCACGGGTTGCCTATACTGGCGACCGTTTGACCTCAAAACAAAAGTGTTGTCCAATTTTATATCGAAAATAAACTTGAGGAAATACTCAGGAAAATATTAAAACCATTTTAAATCATTTAGGAGTATTTGGACAACCTTTAAAAACATTGTTTTGGTATAAAAACAAAATCATCAAAATCATGATAAAACCATTTATCAAACAATCTCCCCCTTTTTGATGATTACAAACCAAAAAAATTTTAACGAGGTCGATTTTGTAAACAAAACAATTTTACCTAAGGTTAAAGAGAACTATCCGTTGTGGAGCGACAACATTCCATGCAATAAAAACACAAGGATGGGAGTAGATATATTCAAACACATATAGCAAATGCTCCCCCTATCAACATGCACAACAAGAGTTATATAGAAGCAACTTAAACATAAGCTAAAATATTAGCTTTTCGATATTGAGCTTAAGTATCAATAACTTAAAAGCTCCCCCTGTCAAAGAGACATCATTAGAAACATATATAAGTCCATACTACAACCAATGGACCATGATTCATACATAACCATAATGCACCAAGTGGACTAAATATGATCCACAACTTATGGCTTTATGAAGCCATAGCTTGTAGCTTCTTTTCGTTAAGCTTATCTTAGCTTCTTTGAGCTAAAGAGCTTATAATCTGTTTCTCCCCCTTTGGAATCATCAAAAAGAATGTTAGCACGATAAATACATCATATATTCATATCAAAGTGTGCAACTAAACCGATGTACCGAGCTATTTGAACATTGAAGCTTATAAACCAAATAGGAGGGAAAAGTCGAATCATACGACTTGAAGAAGCTTATGAAAACTCATTTGATAAGCAAAACATGATCTCCATAAATATATAAGATTTTTGAAAACGAGAGAATCATATAGGTGATGAATTTTTCATTGAAACATTTTATCGAATACTTGGCGGGCGTCAAAATTAGAAAATGATATATATAGCCCTTGTAAATGTAATCAAGCCAAGTTTTTCATCACCAAATGCAATTTAACAAATATCATTCATCAACAATCAATAAGCTCATCACAAACATATATGAATTACATCAAGAAAAATACATATAAGCCACAAACTCGAGGGTTCAACCCATTTGAGCTAAAGATAGTGAAATTCTTACCATTCAATCAGAAGAGAGCAGCAATGATGATGATAGTCGAGCTAGATAATCCCCAAAATATATAATTCATGCATCAAAACTCATTTGAAGTGAATCGTGTGTGAAATTTGCAAAGGGACGAAAAATGGCCAAAATGTGTCAAAGTGACGAATCTTTGAAGACAGAACCATTTTAATCCAAATTATAGCCTAGGGCGGCGGTCGAGGTTGAGGGTGACCGGTCGGCGTTGAGGGCGACCGGTTGCCTCAACCCTTTCACCCCACTGTCTGTCGGTTTTTCCAAAATCCGAATTTTCAACCAAAAATCCGATTTTTCGCCCCTAAGTTTTAAAAACGTGCAAAATGCAAGCGTAGACCTCATTCAATATACATTATGTCATAATCAAGCTCGAAATGAGGTAAAATACTCGGCGGTTAACGATCAAAAAGTCCGCGAGTTATCCTTGAGACGGAATTAAACACATCTCAAGTTTTTTGTTAAAAAATCACAATCCCTTAAAAAATATATCGAATCTCGATATGTTTAGTTCGATTATGACGAACCAAATTTTGAATATGAATAACCGTATAATAGATACCGAACTTGTTATTCCGAAAAAAAACAAGAACGTTTTAAAGCTTTGGATACAACAAGTCATACGAAGAAGTGCCTTTCAAATATTTGAAAATTTCTTTTAATGGCACTTTAATGAGATTTGTTGGGATGGTTTTTGAAGTCGAGCATATAGACATAAGGCATATGGAATGTCGAGTCTATAGAAATAATACAAGAAAACATACCTCGAATGTTTTTGTCGACCGACATGCCTTTCTCAACCTTTGTCAATCTTTAGCCATAGAGGTTGAGATAGTTCTTCTTTCTTCAATGCCTAACTCCTTCAAGAGTTCTTTTGAAATATAACTATCTTCTTGGCATTGAATGATTTGAAGTCCAAGCAAGAAATTGAGCTCCCCCATCATGCTCATCTCGAGTTCACCTAGTATCAACTTAGAAAAATATCTTGCACAAATATTCATTAGTAGCACCAAAAATATTCTCATAAATATGCACAAGTTTAAACAATCTTGCCTTTTTCACAAAAAAGAGAGTAGTATCAACTTTACCTTTTGTAAAATCATTTAGCAAAAATAGCTAAGTCTATCATACCATACACGGGTACTTGTTTTAAACCATACAAGGCCTTAAAAACAATCATTTAGCCTAAAAAATTTTTAAACCCCGGAGGTTGTTTTATATAGACTTCATCTAGAATAAAACCATTTAGAAATTTGGATTTAACATCCATTTGGTAAAGCTTGAAATTTTCTTAAAACAAGAATGGGCAAGTAAATAGCTACAAAATGTGCTATGAGTGCAAATGTTCTATTAAAATAAATTACCTTCTTCTTGAAAATACCTTCGGGCTACTAACTTCGCCTTAGTTCGACCAATGTTGCCTTGGTCATTGAGTTTGTTCAGGAATACCCTTTTTGTCTTCTTCATTACTATCATCATAGGGCATCCAATTGATCTAAGGTGTTCATAATAGAACATACATCCAAATATTTTGAGGTAACAAAATTTGGAGTACTTCATTTCTCATCTACACAACTTTAACAAACTCATTAACGGCATATCGCTTATATAAGCAAGAGAAAAATAGCCCAAGTGTAAAAACATGCCTCAATCATCAATCACAAAATATCTTGCATAAGAGCATAGTAGAAATAGACACTATATATATAGATCATGAAGCAAGAAACACATACTATGCATTTAGAATATCATCAAGAGTAAATCATGCAAGTTCAAATAAGCTTAAGAAAGCTATAAAAGGTCTCTTTTGAAATTTGAAAAATCCGATAGCATATAGTTGAGACCTCATTTAAAAGAAGTATTTGAACAAGAGTTGACAAAGCAAATATGTGCAATCAAAAATCGAATAGTGTCTTTCAAAAAAAATCTAAAAATCCTCTTAAAGGCACTTGTATGAAATACTATGAAAAACAAGCACATAGGCACATGGCAATACATATATCGAGTCTATAAGAGTAAGAATAACACAAGTAAACGTACCTCGATAATTTATGCCTTTCTTGACAAATAATGACGTAAATGGCCATTTGTGAAAATATGTAAATCCTACACAATTCTTAAAACAAATCTAGAACAAATCATTATGATAAAAGTGTAGGCTAATAGATATCACAAGTAAACTCATGCCATAAAAATCCATAAGATATGATAAACCACTTGAATTTAAAAATGCACAAGGTTTTTTTTTAAAAACATCTTATAAGGTCTTCTTTTCAAAATATTTTAAAACCACAAATATGTATTGAAGACCTTAATTTTAAAATAAATATATGAAAACTCATTTTGCAAATAAGACACAAATAAAAACATGCATAATAGACAAATAAAATGCATATTCGAATGGGGAGATACGGGTTACCATTTACGCCATTTCCATGGGTTGTGCCGTTCCCATTGTTGATGATATCTTCCCCTTGAGAAGTCATTTTGTTGATGATGACTTCTTTGATTACTCCATTTCCAAGGTTTGTTACCTTCCCATTGTTGATGGTCTCTTCCTTTTTGAAAATCATCTTGTTGATGATATCTTGGCCATTTCCAAGGATTGTATTCTTCCCATTTTTGAGTATATCCTCTTCTTGGAAATTTGCTTTGTCAAAAATAGTTTCTCCTTCTTTGATCAAATGAAACGGTCATTTGATGTCTTCTTGGCGGTATAAATTTTCTTCGATCATTATTTCGCCGGGTACCTAATATGACATTATTTTGTGGTACCCTCATGTGTTTGGGTCCTTTGGGATTAGTCTTGAGACTTTTAGGTCTCCAACAATAATTAGAGCTATTTCTAGCCCAACAAGTATTTACCGTATGACCCTTTTTACCGCAATAAAAACATGTAATAATTCTAGGAGCATAATGACCAACGTGCTTAGAGACTTGATTCTTTTTCATGTGATTGACACCCTTAGGCTTATGATCAAGTTCTAGTTTTGAATAATCACAACAATCAACAATATTGGTTATTCTATCGGTACTCAAGTTGGATTTAGATAAATCATTTTTCAAGCAATTTATATCCTCAACAAGAGTACTATTTTCTTTCTCAAGGTTTCTAACCTTGTCAAGAGTGGTGGTGTGAGCACATGATAGTGATTCATAGGAAGTAAGTAAACTATCCTTATCATTTTTCAAAACAATGATTCCTTTTTCAAATTTTTGTATTTAACAAGTAAGTTTTGGAATTCATCTTGTAGCTCATTATAATCATTTTGTAAATCACTATATTCATTTTGCAATTCATGGTCATAAGAAGTAGAGGGTTTAGAACTTACCTCGTTTTCTTCTTCGATGCCCATGAGGCATTGTTCAACTTGTTCATCATGGGAGGTTGTAGAAGGCTTATCCCATGTTGTTGGATTTGATGTTGTATCCATTTGTGAAGTAGATGCTTTTGAGTTGCTCCTTTCATTTATATATACTTCATAGATGGCTTCTAATTTTTGCCATACTTCATGTGTCTTTGATTGAATACCTACAACATGATCAAATTCCAAAGTGGTAAGTGAACAAAGTAAAATATTAAGAGCTTTACCATTTAAAGAGATGATTTTCTTCTCTTCATCATTGAGCTTTTTGAAGCCTTTTGAGGTGTGTGGTGTATCTTTCATCGGAATGGATTCTCCATTAATGACGGTGTTCCAAATGTCGAACCCGCAACCTTGTAAGTAGCATTCCATTCTTTCTTTCCAAAATATAAAATTTTTGGAATCAAACCGAGGTGGCTTGGTGGTGGAGGTGCGGAAAGATGACCTTCATTTGTAGCCGACGATCATTTCTCTTCACTCGCGATGTGAAACGAGCTTGCCAAAGAGTTTGGCTCGATACCACTTGTAAGTCAGCGGCTACGATAATCTAGAGGGGGGTGAATAGATTATCTCCATCTTTCGATTTCGCCCTCTTTTTCCAACCGAATGCTCAAAGATAATAACAAAGGTGCGGAATGTAAACAACACACGACGATTTAAAGAGGTTCAACCACCTAGGGCCTAATCCTCTACCACCCCAAAGTATATCAGGGATGGATTTCGAAAAGAGAAAAAGATTTTATTAATAATTACCAAAATTATTACAACAAAATCTTACACCAACACCTTGAAGAGTACCACACTCTTCTTCAACACCACCTTTGAGATTACCACAATCTCACTTGAAGATTACCACAATCTCCAACGGCACCTTGTGAAGATTACCACAATCTTCACCCTGAAGATCACCACACTCTTCAACACCTCAACAAGAAGATTACCACAATCTCCTTACACCTAACACCTAGTTCACCCAAGTGTGTTCTTACCACAAGAACACTCACAAGGATATCTTGTGTTTGAATGACGACCACAAATTCAAGATTACAACTCGATAATGAATAATACAATTGAGTGCAAGTGTAATCAAGAATAGCCTAGACCTCAAGAATGTGAAAGTGAATAGCTAGGCAAATTACAACAAGAAATAAGACAATGTAAGAACAAGTGTATTCTTGAGTGTATCTTGTTGTGTTGTAGTTTTCTCTCTTGTAGTTGTGCTTCAAAACTTCCTCTATTTATAGGAGATGATTGATACTTGATAGGCTCCTCTTGGAATCTGATTTCTACAAAAAAATTGCAATTAAAATCAAGATTATAGCTGTTAGAAATCAATCCCACAAATTAAGGAAAAGATGTCATCGCACAACGGTTACATTTTTTTGTCAAACTCGCGATGCACGGTCGCACACAAATAGAAGTTTGAAAATGAGAATACACATTTACACAGGCGGCCGGTCGATGTAGGGTTCGACCGGTCGTCCCTTACTTCAACCGGTCGCACAACTTCAAAAAACGAAGGGCAAATGTTCTGTTTCAATTTTTGCTCCAGTGCACCGGCCGCCCCTCGGGGTCGACGGCGGTCGATGGCATCGGTTGCCCTATAGGGCGACCGGTTGCCCCGACCATTTTCTCGCAAACATGAAGTTTTTGCTTTTTCTCAACTTTCGTGCACGGGTTTACTATCTGACGACAGGTTGACCTCAAAACAAAAGTGTTGTCCAATTTTATATCGAAAATAAACTTGAGGAAATACTCCGGAAAATATTAAAACCATTTTAAATCATTTAGGAGTATTTGGACAACCTTTAAAAACATTGTTTTGGTATAAAAACAAAATCATCAAAATCATGATAAAACCATTTATCAAACAACATTAACAGGAGACCTGGCACTTCATACTCACCTAGTTTAGATCTACGCTCAAACTAGGAGAGTAGGGGGACTAGTTGATTCGGTGTAGCTAAGTACATATAAAAGAAGCCATCATAAATTAAGAGATTTGGCCGACTGCTAGTATTTAGAGCTTCGGCCGACCTGATAGGCTATTAAGGCTATTAAGAGGGTCGGCCGACCTGGTAGAGAACTAAGAGCTTTGGCCGACCTGATAAATATTCAAAGCTTCGGTCGACCTGATAGGCTATTCAGAGCTTTGGTCGACCTGATAGACTATTGAGAGCTTTGGCCGACCTGCTAATATTCAGAGCTTCGGTCGACCTGATTGACTATTAAGAGCTTTGGCCGACCTGACAGGGAGTAACTAGAAAGGACGACCGAGCTGACAGGGAGTAACTAGAAAGGACGACCGAGCTGACAGGGAGTAACTAGAAAGGACGACCGAGCTGACAGAGAGTAACTAGAAAGGACGACCAAGCTGACAGAGAGTTACTAAAGAGTACGACCGACCTGATTAATAGTTACTAGTAGATGCGATTGACTTGACTACAAAAGGCTAAAACCTTGGTCGACCTGACAGAAAGTTACTAAAAGAGGCGGACGACCCGACACAAAGTTATTAAATGTCAGGTCATACCCACGCGCAATAACTGCTACAAGAGAAAGACCTGACAAGTAATTAATATCCTAAAAGGCGGATTTGACAGAAAGAACTATCCCGAGGGCGACCTCGATGATGTGACCGATTCTTTTTGTCAACCTAAACGATTTCCCGCCCTGATCTATCTCCCAATCCCAATTAGACACGTGGACCTCAAAGGACCAAAGGGCTTGGGTATAAAAGGAGGAAGAATGTAAGAAATGAAGAGACTTTTGGCATTTATTATTCAGCTTTTATATTTTATACACTTGTCTTTATTCTTCTTCCCTTTCACTAACTTGATCGTCGGAGTGCTCACGCCGGAGTTCTCTCCGGTTAGTCTTTTGCAGGCTAGCTGAGGATCGGGTTGGATTCTTGAGAAGATCTCGCCTTCGGAGACCTTTTCAAGACTAATGCAATAATTTTTTATTTTTTTTGTGGGAAGGCAACTAATGCAATAATGTTGTTAATTGGGTTATGGGTGTAATTATAGGTATACGTCATGGATAATTTTTTTTTTTTTTTAAAACCATCATGGATAATTCTAAGTTCATAATTTTTCATACGAATTATAAATTTTGGCTAATTTTTTTATGTGTTTTAATATGCTTCAGAAGTTGTGAATATAAATAGCAGGGCACCAAATTAAATGAAAACGAGAAGGAATAGAAATATGCTTAAAATGTATTTATTTTAACGGGAGTTAAATGAACTTTAAGTTAATAAATTACAAAGCATGATTTTGTTACTAAATAGTTAATTTTACTATATAAATTGTTTAAAAAGCCCATTAACAGATGAAGTATATTTGGCGGACCCGAGGCGACTGATTTGATTTCTATATAATTTTCCGATTTTATTTAAGAGAAAATTACACAAATATACTCGATTTTTAGAATACCCACCCATCACAAAATTACCCCATCCATTCCATCCCATGACAAAAATACCCTACTTTTGGTTTCAAATCCATCACCGCTCCTCAACTTTCACCCCAAATGAAACCTTCCTCATCCTGTCATCATCGTCCTCCTCCTGTCACAATGTTTTAACACCGGTATCTCATTGCCGATATTCTTCATCCATATCGAAATGGACTCAATGTTGGACTTCGGATCAACGAGGAGCTCACTCGAAAATGGGCAACTCGAGCCTCAATTTGTAGAAAAAATATTCGTGATTCTCCTCTAGCAAACTCTCCTCGGCAGGTCCACTGGTTTTTCAATCATCAAAGCCCTTTCACACTCCGCACCACCTCCTTGTATTCCTTCCCTCATACGCAACCACAAACAACAAATTCGCATAAAAATGAGCGAACTCAATAGAATTTGGAGAGAAACTCACCGCCTTCCTCGCGCTTTCAATCGCATTCTTCAAATGTCGATGTTTCACATTTGGATCGTCAATTATCAAAGCCATTTTTACAAAAATAGTCCCACGAACACGGTGAATCAATGCCGATTGCGGATAATTCTCATTCTCCGAGCACAACCCTACTTTTGGATTATATTTTGCTCACTTTTGTTTAAGCGAGTCCAAAGTCCCGCTACCGAAAGTGTGTACTTGCTAATATGTTTTGAAATTTGAGAGTCGTGGAGAAAAAGGGAATAATTCTCTTTTTAAGAAATTATGACCACTCTCAAGTTGTGCATCTTTGTGTCATTCAATCGCCATAGTAATTTGCGATTATTTACACAAGAAAAAATTGGAAAAATGTCATCTTTAGAGCAAAAGATTATAAAAATAGCGCTCTCAAGTCATTTCTTTGATGCATGATTTTCTGTGTTCTTGTATTATTTTGTGATTTGAAGTTTTTCATTTATTTCGATGTTGTTTGAAGTTGTTTCTTTTATGTTTCTTTTGTTCTTTTATGTATTTTCCATTTATTTAATTTTGTTCTTTTTTATTGTTTTTGATTTGTTGCGTTATCTATCCTCATTGTGCATCTTTTTTTACTTATTTTGTAGTGAATCTGGGATTTTTGTTGCTTGTTATGCCAAGCATTTTATTGTTAGGAAGGCTATGGACGTGAAGCGTTCGAGATAGAGAATGAACAAGCAAGGCTCGATCACCACCGCTTCACAATCATGCTAAGTTGAAGCGCAAAATGGTGATGACGATGACAACGACATTAAGTTTCTACCTCCACTTCCTAATGATTTTAGAGAATTGTTGATATGTAACTCTTAATGATGGTGTAATCAGTTGAAACATGTAAGAAACAATTGTGAAACAAGGGATCATGTGATAAAAGTTTGTAGTAAATTAGCACAGTCTAATGAGTCGTGTGTTTTGGAGTGACCTTGTATGCATTCGAAACTCGGAAATGTTCAAACTTTTAAAAACTCATATTTAAACTCAATCCAATCTTAGACTCAGTCCTAGAACCATTAATTCCATTAATTAACTTATTTTATAACTTTTGAAAAATATTATTAAAAAGAAACACTATTAGAAACATATTTTTAATTAACAAAAATATATCTTATATCATATAACTGATAGAGTAATTATCAACCCAATAATGAGCAATCGATGAAAGTAAAACCTGATTTACATGGGTTTTTTTAGTTTTCACGTGAATAAACTCAACATGTTGATGAAATTAAAGAAAGTAGTGAGATGTAGTGACCATAAGCACAATTGAGCAAAGTATAAGTAGGGTTACAAATGATAACAAACTAGTGTATCTGAAAAATTAAATCAATCTGTATTGTACATCCATCTCCTGAGAAGATACTTTACTTATTTGATTAGAGACTCCAAAAGTTTGCAGATAGCATTATTCTTTATCCCAAAGCTAAAGTAAACGGAAATATTCACCAACTCCCTAGAACAAAGTTGGTATACTCTATATTTTTCCTCATTGTCCATTGTGGCATACCACAACCGATATTTTCACCATGCAACTATGGAATATAATGAAAAGTTGGCTAAGTGAAACATATAAGAAACATAAATGAAACAGTATGAAATGTTGTATTGGTTGGCCCATTTTGTATGATCGATTATTAACAATCCATGACCCAAGTTAGCGCCCATTATGCAACCTTGACCCATTGGGTTTAACCCGTTTGTGAACCGGGTCGCGGTTTTGATCGGGATCCGGAAGCTTGGTCCGCGGATCCTTTGCTTCTCATCTTGTCCGTCCATTCTTGCCGTGTGATGCGGTTCGTTCATTAACCCTATTTAATCTCCCCAACCCCGAACCCTAATTCACAATTCTCTGTGATTTTCTCTCTCTTCTCTCTCGATTCTTCTCTGAGTTTCTCCGAGCTCTCTCTCTCTAGAAATCTCACCACCTTGTTGGATTTCTGTGTGATTCTTGAGGTGATAGTGTTAGATCTGAGTGTAATCTAACTTGTTCACTTCTCTCGTGGACGATTTCCCTATTTTTCGAGTGATATTAGGGTTTGGGTGGTTCGAGGATTTTCTAGGGTTTTCTTCCTAAGGTTCGAGAGTTCAAACACTTTGGGTTCTTGAGGGCTTTTGTTGGCTTGGCTGCTTGGGTTCCATTTCTTGGTTCTTTGGTTGAATCTCTGGTGACAGCTTTGTGGTTTGGGAAAAACTGGTCCTGAGCCGAATAATTTTCAATATTCGGATCTTGGGGTTTTATCCCGTTATATTTTGTGTTATACTCTGTTTACTTTCAGTTCATCTGTTGTACTTTACTTTCTGAAAAGAGTCTAGAGTATTACTTGTATTAATAGGTTCTTATTGAGTCTGTAACATTTGTTATTTGGTACTCCGTGTATCAATCTATTTAGAGGCGAGATAAATACCTAACGGTGGTATCGTGAGCACCTATCCGCCTCGTGGTGGGTTGGTGCTTCGGTTCTTGAGCTTCTTGGTGATCCGTTGGCTCCTGGTGATTTTGGTTGTGGTGAGAACCAGGATGCTCCCTGGTTGTAAGATTCTCTTTACCCTCTTCTCTCTCATTTACTTTCAGTTTAGTACTTAGTTTAGGGAAACCCTGAGCATTAGCCTCTTGACCCTGTGCCTTGAGTGCAGTGGAATCCTGAGGTGCGAAGGGAATCCACCTAGCTTTTTCTGTTGATCTTGGTTCTCTTGGACTCTGTGTGGTCCTGTGTGCCTTTTCTTGCTTATCTTAGTGCTGGACTCTGTGTGGTCCATTATTTGCCTCTTATTTTCTGTTGTCATTGGACTCTGTGTGGTCCACTTATCTTATGCATTTCCTGCTTTGTGATATTTGATAGTTGTGATACCTTGTTTATGCTATATTCTTGTGATATCCTCTGTGGCTTTATATGTGAATATGGTGGTGCATCCGGTTATCATCGGAACCCTTTAATGGGAAAAGTGATTTTTCTATTTGGCAACAAAAAATGAAGGGGATTTTAATTCGAGAAATGTTTTAAAGCTATTGATCAAAAGTACTCACGATAAAGATCTTCTTTGCTTGAAATAAAATCGAACTTGATGAATTTGCATACTCATCCATTATCCTTAACTGTCTGATCGTCTTTGTTTTGAGAAAAGTTGGCAAGTTACTTCGCCAAAGCCCTCTGGGAAAAATTGCAAGAACTTTACTTTGAAACTTCCCCTACCCTCAAAACTCTTTCTACTTGAAAAGTTTTTAGATTTAAACTGGATTTAACTAAGGATATAGATGAGAACTTGGATGTTTTTACAAAATTGATACAGGATATCAAACTTCTTGGTGATAAAAACATTGATGATTATACTCCTATTGTGTTGCTAAATGTCATCCCCGATTCTTATCTTCGATGTGAAATGCCATTAAGTATGGTAGAGACTCTATTACCCTTGATATGTGATTAATGGCCTTAAGAGTAAAGAATTAGATGCGAAAATATCAAGGGGAATGAACAGGGGTCGGGGATCTAGGTTATGCATGTCGGGGTAGACCTCGAGAATAGGAGGAATGGGAATAACAATAACGAAAACCCTAGTAGGAAGAGGAGTAAAAAGAGAGGAGATCCGATTTAGGCCTAAGAACAATAGGAAATGCTATAATCGTGGAGAACATGGCCATTACATAAAAGAATGTACAAAGCCCAGGAATAACGAACAATAATCAAAACAATAATCGAATAACAAGAACCAAACCAATGATTCGTGAACTTGACAATCGGCAATGATCACATGGGTGATGTGTTTATGGTGCATGAAGTGCATGATTCGTGAATGTTGTGCCTTCAAATTCTTTCGGTGAAAATGATTGGCTTATTGACTCTGCTTGCACATTTCACATGACACATTTTAAACACTTATTTGCCTCATATGCTTACATGCAAAATGGATCTGTTTCTATGGCAAATGATAAGAAATGTCAAGTGATTGGTGTTGGTTGTGTGCTTGAAACTTGATTTGGTTTTGTTTTGACTCTAAATGATGTAAGGCATGTTCTGATCCGTCTAACAACTTGATCTCTGTGTTATGCTTGAGCATGATGGTTATGAGGGAAGATGGGGTAAGGGTTTGATGAAAATCATGAAAGGTTCCCTCATTATTGCTAAAAGTGAAAAAAGAAAAGGAACTGTATGTTTGTAATCCGAAAGTCTGTCTCTTGCATGCTAAATTTCTGTGAACAATGTGAACTCTATGACCAATGTGAACTCGTGATTGATAAAGCGAACTACGGCATAAAAGGCTTGGTCATATAAGTTCTAAAGGTCTTGAATTGTTGCATAAAGAAGGATGTTTTGGAAATGATAAGCTTACTTGTGTTCCCTTCGTGACTCATGCATATATGGTAAACAACAAAGAGTCGGTTCCCTACTTCATCTTATCCAAAACAATCTTCATGCATTGGCATTCTTGAATACTTACATGCCGATGTTTGGGGCCTGCTAGTGTTCCTACACATGGTGGGAATAGGTATTTTCTATCTCGTGATTGATGATTTTTCAAGAAAAATGTTTGTATTTCTTATGAAAAACAAGTCGATGTTTTTGAAAAACTTCAAAATTGGAAAATCTTGATAGAAAATCGGACTAGAAAGAAAATCAAGTATTTGAGAAGCGATAATGGGTTGGAATTTTGCAACCAACTCATTGATCAACTTTGTGTTGATTCAGGCATTGTAAGACACAAGTTTGTGCCTTACACCCTCAAGAAAATGGTGTTCTTGAGAGAGAATGAATAGAACTCTTTTGGAAAGGGTGAGAAGCATGTTAAGTACATCCGGACTTTCCAAAAAGTTCGGGGTGAAGTTGTTCATCTGTTTGCTTATGTGATTAATAGATCACCATCTCGTACCTTTGAAAGGTAAATACCCCGAACAAGTTTGGTGCAGTAAACTGTGGACTTTTCAAATTTAAAAGTTTTTGGTTGTTCAGCCTTTGTCCACCAAAAGGTTGACAAACTTGATCCAAGATCTTTAAAATGTATTTTTGGGATACCCTGATGGGGTTAAAGTGCAGATTGTGGTCTAAATCGAAAATGGTTTTAAAGTGTTGATTAGCGGGGATGTGGTTTTTAATGAAAATGAGTTGCCTGCCTTGATGTTTCTAAAAATGTTTCAAACTCAAAACTCCACTACTCCTAATAAGGTGGAGCTTTCTAATGTGCCTTCTATCTCTGTGAATGATAACTCGATATGATTGATCCGAGCATGATCCCTGTGAATGCTAATGATGTGCACAATGATATTGAGAATGATAATCTTTGAATTGAATGATAATGAGCATGATGAATTTCCTCTAGTTGACAGATTGAATTGAATCATGAGCATCTTGAAAATGATAACTTGAATGATTATGTGTTAACAAGAGATAAAACAAGAAGGAACATTAGAATCCCTAATAAGTTTTTGATTTTCACTTAACTTCTTATGTGTTCTCGGTGTTTGAATCAATGAAAATTCTGAGCCTAAAACCTATCTTGATCTTTGTGAACTCTGTGAATTCCGTGAAATGGCCGAGTGCTATGCAAGATGAAATGACTTCTTTGTATGTGAATAACACTGGGAACTTGTCCCAAAACACATTAATTGTTCCATTGTTGATTGTAAATGGTTGTTTAAAATCAAACAAGAAAATGAAGGTGTTAGATACAAAGCTAGATTAGTTGCAAAAGGTTTTACTCGAGAAAGAAGGCATTGATTACACTTTCGAGATTTTTTTTGTTGTGAAGTTTGTAATCGTGAGAATTATGCTAGCTTTAGTGGCTCGATTTGACGGGAACTAAAGCAACTTGATGTTAAAAGCGCTTTTTTACATGGTGATTTGGAAGAACAAATTTTTATGAAACAACACGAGGGTTTTGAAGATAAATCCAAACCTAACCATGTATGTTTGTTGAAAAAAGTCTTTGTATGGTTTAAAGCAATCACCTAGACAGTGGAATAAAAAGTTTGATCGGTGCATGCTTGATTTGAAAGTGCAGAAGCAAATTTGACCATTGCCTCGTATTTCAAACTTGATGCTATATCTCTCTGTTTTCTTGTTGATCTATGTGGATGATATGCTTTTGATGGACCATGCATTAAGGCTATTGATCATGTTAAAAGCGCTTAAGTGCTAAATTTGACATGAAATTCTTAGGTGATGCTAAGAAAATACTTGGTATGAATATTGATAGGGATAGAAATAACTCTTCTGTGCTATATCTTCATCAATCTTCATATGTTGAAAAATTTTACAAAAATTCTCTATGAGTAATGCAAAATCTGTGAATGTCCCTCTTTGCTCACTTTGTGTTAAGTAGGGATCGAGTCCCCTAAAAGCGATCTTGAAATCTCTTCTATGCAAAACATTCCCTATGCTAATGCCATTGGATCATTATGTATTTAATGGTCGATCTTAGACCGGATATTGCCTATCTTTGTTTTCTGCGCCTTAGTAGATTTATGTCTAATCCTGGTTTGGTGCATTGGAATGCTTTGAAGTGGTTATTGAGATATCTTAGACATTCAACTGATTATTGCCTTAAATTTTCTAAGTGTGAAAATGGTGTTGTTTTAAAAGGATATGTGGATTCCAACTATGCAAATGATAAAGATAACAGAAAATCAACAACTTCTTATGTTTTTACACTTTGTGGCTCTTGTATAAGTTGGAAATCCCAACTGCAACATATTGTGGCCCTTTCTACAACAGAGTCAGAGTATGTTGCTGTTACTGAGGCTTTAAAAGAAGCTTTGTGGCTTAAAGGACTTGTTTCTGAAATTGGTTTTCTAAAACAAAATGTTGTTGTATTTTCTGACTCCCAATCTGGTATTCAGCTTTGTAAGAATCCAGTTTTTCATGACAGAACAAAACATATTGATGTTAGATTTCATTTTATAAGGGATATTGTTTCAAAATGACTTATCTGTCTTGAAAAAGTGGCATCTGAATACAACCCTGCTGATATGGGTACTAAGTGTCTACCCTTATCAAAGTTTAAAACCTGTTTGAAAATTTTAAATTTTGACACTGGTGATTGATTACCCGGTTAGTTGCCCTTATGTTGGGTTTAACAGTTACTATGTGTTTCTGTTGAATCCAAAACTGTTGAATTAATGTTTGCTGTGTGCTTATATTAATTCAATGGGGGAACTTGACTTGCTGTGTGCTTGTTGAGATCCTTTCTTAGTTGCGATCGACTTTAGTCTTTGATGTAACTTAAGTCCTTCTTAGCTTAAGTGTTGGGAAGGCAATCGACAATGATGATGACCGATTATTTTCCTAAGTTTGTCTAATGATTCATAATGAGCCAAAGGTGGAGATTGTTGTATTGGTTGGCCCATTTTGTATGATCCGATTATTAACAATCCATGGCCCAAGTCGGTGACCCATTATGCAACTTGACCCATTAGGTTTAACCCGTTTGTGAACCCGAAGTCGCGGTTTGGATGCGGGATCAGGAAGCTTGGTCCGCGGATCCTTTGCTTCTCATCCCGTCCGTCCATTCTTGCCGTGTGATCGGTTCGTTCATTAACCCTATTTAATCTCCCCAACCCCGAACCCTAATTCACAATTCTCTGTGATTTTCTCTCTCTTCTCTCTCGATTCTTCTCTCGAGTTTCTCCGAGCTCTCTCTCTCTAGAAATCTTACCACCTTGTTGGATTTACGTGTGATTCTTGAGGTGATAGTGTTAGATCTCGAGTGTAATCTAACTTGTTCACTTCCTCGTGGACGATTTCCCTATTTTTGAGTGATATTAGGGTTTGGGTGGTTCGAGGGGTTTTCTAGGGTTTTCTTAGGTTTCGAGGGTTCAAACACTTTGGGTTCTTGAGGGCTTTTGTTGGCTTGGTGCTTGGGTTCCATTTCTTGGTTCTTTGGTTGAATCTCTCGGTGTGACTTTGTGGTTTTGGGAAAAGCTGGTCCCGAGCCAAATAATTTTCAATATTCGGATCTTGGGGTTTTATCCCGTTATATTTTGTGTTATACTCTGTTTACTTTCGGTTCATCTATTGTACTTTACTTTTAAAAGAGTCTAGAGTATTACTTGTATTAATAGGTTCTTATTGAGTACGTAACATTTGTTATAACAAACATGTTTGAAACAACAAAGAAACAAAACGAAACCAACACAAAAAATCAGCGGAAAATGGGTATTTTTGTCAAAAATCAGCGGAAATGGGTATTTTCGCCAAAAATCAACGGAAATAGGTATTTTTGTCCTCAGCGGAAAATGGACATTGTACAGGGATTGGTTATGGTAAATGAGGTATTCATGTCCTTTTCCCTTCATTTAATATAAGATGAAATATATCTTCACTAAATTTTGTCATAATGCCATCACTGAGTAAGAATGTATCTCGTCATTTACCAAAAAAAATTAAAATTCAAATATTTTCTTGAAATCCACCTCAAATATAAACTTTCTCATTTTAAACCTTAAAACAAAAATTAAGGACAATTTTCTTGAACGTGATTGTTCAAATTAATAGTTAACCACAGTTCTGTCAAAGTCATAGTAAAACTAAATCCGCAACATAAAATGACTAATTTTCCTTCCTCCTAAATGATTGAATTAAAAAAAAAAGTAATACTATAAAATCGATGAGGTCGTGCCTAGTACTAAAGAGGAGGCTACGAGCTAGACTAGTAGGTCTCAGGCCACATCCCATTAATGACATGTAGGTTGCTTTCCCACCTTTGTGTTTGAGTTGATTTTTATGGAGCGATTGGTGTTTTTCACCTTTGTGTTTGAGTTGATTTTTATGGAGAGAGGAAGTTTTATGTTACATATAAGATTTTATTCGTAGAGTTTAAAATCAATGTTATGTAATAAAAGATACAACAAAATTAAACAAGATACATCATAAATTGAGAAATAGAATGCTTGTTTGAGAAGGGGAGAACCTGAGCATTCTAATGACAAACATCATGCCGATGAAGCCTTGTTGTAGTGGTAAGGTGGAGGACCTAAACATTGGTCTCATATTCGATTTCTAATGACACATTTGTATGAGTTCATTTTCAAGATTGCTGTTTCTCTTCAAGAAGTGCGATTAGGCCTCAATTTGGATATTGTATACTATATACAAGTGTACGATTTCTAATATGTATTCTCAACAAAAAAACATTATCTTCTATCACAAATTCTCTATTGTCTTGTATTGGTAACCCGTCATATGTAAAAAAAAAGAAGAAAAAAACTGTTAAATATGTAAAACGCAATGCAATAAAAATATATATGCAATAAAATTTACAAAAGAAATTTACATTCTTACAACTACAATATAAAATAGAAAAAATAAATAAATAAATAAAGTTCAATGTTTGAAACATTCTTGCCCAAATCCTCCGGCATCGCCAACGCACGCATGTGTTAACTAATGTACATACTCAGAGATTATGACGGGAAAATGCATGTCTAAACATCTATAAATTCACCTCTAATAATATCAATTTCTATCATACTTAAATTTAATTCAATCTGATTCTCCTTAGAAATTATTGAAGAAAAAATGGAAAGCCAAGGTCCCAACAACTCATACAATGCTGGAAAAATTCCAGGCCAAGCCCAGGTTTTATTATATACTTTTTATTTTTCTTTTGATCATTTAATTTTTTTTTTCTTAAAGTTTTATGAGTGCATATAATTGCATGTTGGGTGTAATTGTAGATGAGGAGGGAATGGGATGACATGCTAAACCCACCATCTGACATCCATAGTCAACAAGGCCAAAACACCAACTTCCTTCAAGAGGTATGTATTCTTCATTTTTCTTTTTCTTTTTTCATTTCCATTTCATCTAATTTATATAAAACAAAAAAAAAATCAAAATTTTCTTTTTTTTTTTATTTCTCAATAACACTATAAAGCCATGTATGGATCCATGTAATTTGGAGTTAATTAATCCAATTTCATAATAACATATTCATGAATTCGTTTGAATAAATTCACATTACAACGGAATTTAAATCTCTCTCTATTTTGAGCTATTTTTTTAGTCAGCATAGTATATTTAAAGTTTAATACTATAAAGTACCTTAAATTCTCCTTTTAAATCCAAATCGTTCCATCCAAATACACTTAATAGAAATATATGCCTTGATACTTTTCCTGCATGATATGGAAAGACCGGAACACAAGTCAAGAACATGGCTCAAGGAGCTGCTGACGTCGGAAAGGGGGCGGCACAAGGCGCTGTCAACCTCGCCCGTGGTGCGGCCACGGGGGCCGCTAACATCGCCTATGGGGCGGCCGACGCCGTCAAGAATACTATCGGGATGAACAATTCAGACGAACCCACCATACCTACCACCGGCCCAAAATCAGGCTTCGAGAATACTATGGGAATGAACGATCTAGGCAGCGGCACCACCACCACCACCCCAAATCTTTGGGATAGCAGCCCTAATGTGGATGGCTCAACCTATCCAACAAGAAACATCAACATTGATTTGGAGGGCTTAAACTATCCAAGCAACACCATGAAAAATGTGGGTGACTCAACTTATCCAAGCAACACTATGAATATGGGTGACTCAACTTATCCAAGCAACACCAACTATCCAAGCAACACCAATAGAAGGATTTGAATTAATGATCCTTTCCATTTATTTAATTACTTGAAATAATTCCCTTTTTTACTAGAAATAATTTGTTGGTGCATTGTTTTTCAATTTTTTGTTGGTTGTTGCATTGTCCAGAGTGGGTTGGTCCATCTTTTGTGACAGTTTATATATTGATGTATTTCTTTAAGAAGTAATATTCAATCTTTAGTGAATAAGAGAATTGACAATAAATGCTTTCTTGAGCAAATGTGTATCGGTTTTATCTTTTTTATTTATTTTTTACAATCACTTTTCAATTTTTTGAATATGAGAGAAGAACATTATTCTGTTTCAATAATGTAGAGGATTCATTGATTTATCCGGATTGGATCGTCTATATTTAAGTTGTGTAATTTTTGTGTGAAATTGGAGAGAAAAAGACACAAATGCTTATACATGCATATGTGTATATATGGATATATTTTGTGTCTTTTTCTCATCTTAGGACATGTGTATTGCCACAAAACATTTACCTTCCAAAAAAAGGAGCTTTCTTGATTACGTCCTCCGTCTAAAATTAATATGTTTGGTTCTTGATTTATTAAACGTTAAGTGAAATATAGAACTTCATACTTTTCCTTTTCACTTTTTTTTAAAAAAATATTTATTTTCATTTTCCTTACTAAAATTCAAGATCTAGAAGCACCTATTGGATAGGTGATGGGGTAAAATTGATTTTTCACTTTTTTATTTAGTGTAATTATTAATTTCAAAAATAATTATTTACTTACTCAATATTATATATTATTGTTGGGTCAAAGATTATTAAGCAACCCATGAGACTCATATCATTACTTACAACCAATGAGGCTTTGTTCATTATATCAAGTTCGTGGGGCTCATCATATCATGTGTAACAGGTCCTTCATTATTCATTTGAACTTAATTCATGTAGCACTGGATAATATCTTCCTAAAACTACCTTATAACCCTGTTTGTGTGTTGCAAGCTAGTTCTCACCTCAAAACTACCTTGACTTTAGAGTGGCCTTAGCTAAAGGACGAGGATTATTAGACTCATATTTCTTGCTAGATACTCTAACTTGAAGTGATCAAGTTTTCTAACAACATCTATAGGCTATGGCGTTTTAGATGAGAGTAAAAAAGATAAAAGTAATTATTCGAGATTGAGTTGAAAAAAGATATAACTTAATAGTTTTATATTTACAATCTTTGTCATATAAATACATTATACCCAACTCAATTTTCATGGTATCAGAGTATTCGGGTTTGGTTTGGAACGATATTGGGAATTGGATCCAGACCCATTTGCATTGGTACGCTCAGCGTGCAGGCGTATTTTAGAGTTTGTATTTATTCCACATCACCAATTTGTTGGGTTGTTATTGTGTATAAATGTGGTCTAGATATCTTTTTCCCTTAAGCTAGCTTTTGGGGATGAGTTCTAGCCAAGCTCTTTATCAACAACTTCACAAAATGAATAAGGGAATAATGGTGAAACAACCAAATTCTCTCTTCGCATCTTATTTTTGTGTTCTAAAATGCGGTAGGCGCCGGTCGGCGGCAGTCGGGACCTAGCGCCAGCGAGTTTGGGTGGAGTTAGGCGGGACTTGGACGTGATTAGGCGGGGCCTAATCGGAAAAAAATTCTAGATGAATAAGGGGAGCCTAGCGCTAAGCGGGACTAATCGGAGCTAGCGGAGATTTTTAGAAGAGCGTTTTTAATTTTTATATAACACAAGTCTTCCCAACATCAACCCTATATACTAAAAAGAAAAAACAAGATGCCACATGTCTTCACCTGAGCAATTTGGTACACATGTCAACACCTAATTCTTCCAAATCCACGTGTCACCTTCATATTTAGTCACGTGGCATATCATGCCACCACCTTATTCTTCCAATTATATATTGATTTACAATATCAATTTACTATCAATTTGTCATCAACTTAATAATTAAATTTCATATTTTCATATATAACTATTAAAATCCAATCAAACATTTAATCAACAAAGATATCGATTTGGCAAAATCAATATTACAACAAAATAGTAAATTTAGTATATTTATATATTTATATATGTATATATATGTATATCCAACACGTTTTTGAGGAATTTTCCATATAATGTATTAATTAATTTAAGATATTTAATATATTTATATATGTATATTTATATCAACCCTATATACTAAAAGAGAAAATAAAGTTGACACATGTTATTACCCCATTAATTTTGGCATGTGTCAACTCCTCATTCTCCCCGGTTCCACATGTCTACTTTATAATTATCCATGTGACATTACTATCTACAAATTAAAGGTGAATTGATAATATATTTTTAATTTTTTAAATTTAAAAGATAATAACAAGTTTAAGAGATAAGAAATAATCTAAATATCAAGGATTTACATATGCTATTATTTTAAAATTAATATCTTTCAAAAATATATTTGATTTATATGCACCTTTTAATTCCCAATTTATGTTAACTCCAACGTATATTTCAAATTACTATTATTAAAACCAGGTTTGACCCACTAACCAATTATATTCACAATTAAATAAATAATGCAATCCAAATTTTAATCAAATTAAATAAGTTCATCATAGATATAAATGAGCCTATCCCAACAATTAAAATTAATTTTGACATGTATCAACTCCTCATTCTTCCAATTCCACATGTCTACTTTATGATTATCCAAGTTGAATTAATAATTATATTTTAAAATTTTTGAATTTAAGAGATTATAAATTTAAAAGATAATAACAACTTTAAGAGATGAGAAGTAATCTAAATATCAATAATTTATCTAGGCTACTATTTTAAAATTACTATCTTTCAAAAATATTTTTTGTTTATATGCACCTTTTAGTTCCCGATTTATGCTAACTCCAACGTATATTTTAAATTACTATTATTAAATCCAGGTTTGACCCACAACCAATTATATTCAAATTAAATAAATAACTCAATCCAATTTTTAATCAAATTAAATAAGCCCATCATAGATATAAATGAGCCTATCCCAACAATTAAAATTAAAACAAACTAATTTATTCAATTATCGATCCGAGACCAGGATAGTGATTATACTACGAGGATCCTATCAATTATCTTTAATTTTCTCAATAAATTCGAGAAATACATCAAGGAATCTAACAACTAATATAAATTGGGGTTTGACATATATTTAAAAATATTATCTTTCAAAAATATATTTGGTTAATATTCACCTTTTAGTTTTTGATTTTTTTGCTACTACGCGATTAAAATCTCAACTCTAAAACATAAAATATAAATACCAAAATAAAGGAATTTCTCACAATATCAACTCTAAAAGAAAATTGGATAAAAAGTATAATCCCAAATATAAATAATTTTATCGCAATCTTACGGTCAACTTTATGTGGCCATATCGAGAGTTAAGAACATATGGGATTTGAAATTTTTTTTTTTTGTGACAAAGACGACACACTTGGAAATAAACAAATGGTGTAGTTAACAAAGAAGTTTTTGAGAATCAAGTGAACTATTTGTATGATACTCTTCCAATTTTTGAATTTATTTTTTAATGATCCTAAATAGTATTTTGGATCTCCTATAATTTACAAATAAATTTGTGACACTAAAATTTTAATTTTGGATAAATCCCGTGTAATACACGGGTGTTGTTCTAGTATATTTATATATGTATATGTATGTATGTATATCCAACAAATTTTTTTAGACCGGATAGTGATTACACTATAGGATCATATAAAATTATCTTTAATTTTCTCAACAAATTCGAGGAACATATCAAGAAATATAACAACTAGTAAAATTGGGGTTTGGCATACATTTAAAAAATTTATCTTTGAAAAATATATTTAGTTTATATGCGACTTTAAGTTTCGAATTTTTGCTACTACGGGATTCAAATCTCAACTTTAAAAGATAAATATAAATACCAAAATAAAGGAATTTCTCACAAAATCAACTCTAAAAGAAAAATTATAATCCCAAATATAAAGGATTTTATCATAATCTCACATGATCAATTTTATGTGGTCATATCAAGAGTTGAGAGCAAAAGCGGTTTTGAAAAATCTTTGTTGTAACAAAGACGACACACTTGAAAATAGACCAAATAGTGTAATTTACAATGAAGTTTTTTAGAAACGAAGTGAACTATTTGTATGATACTCTTCTAATTTTTTAAATTTTTCTAAAATATATTGGATCTTCTATAATTATTACAAATAAATTTATGACACTAAAATTTTAATTTTGACAAATCCCATGTAACACACGGGTATTGTTCTAGTTTTCTACTAAAACAAAATAAAACGTATATCACATTCTCCGGTATATTCTCTACTACACTGATATATCACGTCAAAAACTCCACACCAAAATACTTCCCTAGAAAACCTTCAAACACTAACGAAATATTCCCTTATTGTAAATCCTAGTACAGCATTTATTTATACTAATTGCATTTTAATACTCTATTTTCACCCTATTTAAATTAAATTCCTACCCCCACCCCCCAAGATCTTCTATTGCACGTTCAATTTCATCCTCTATTTCTATTAAATAAAAAACAAACATAACGAACACTCGACTTGATATCAATTATTAATGTGAATAAGATTTCAATCTGCTGGAGACTTTAATTCGACTTGACTTGACTAAACCACATTCAAATTTAATTCAGTTAATAATTCACGCAACTTTTAAAACTCAAAATAAACTCAAACAAATTTAAGCAATATTACGTTTGACTTTGTCCGATCTGTTTACGCCACTATTTGCCATCATATCTATACTTTATGGCTACATTTGGTTGGATTTGTGTAATGGGCTTGATAAAATCCCACCTCTTTTATTGGCTTTATCCAATGAATACAATGTGGCTTAATGATTTGTTTGTTTGATGGATTGGGTTACATGATATGTATTGGTTTATTAATTCTTTGTTTGGTTGAAGGTGGATAAGAGGAGCCCATATGGGGTATTTTACTTTTGTGCCCTTTATTTGCTAATGATTTACCAATTTTACCCCTGCACATCCAAAGAGATTTCTATTGTGATAATACCCAGACCAAGTCGCCGAAAGATCGCGGAGATCCTAAAAATGACATATCCTTGTGACTATCTTCCCTAAACACAATGCCGTTGGTTAAATTATTGATGACCGTCGTCTTCGACAACCGAGGTAGGCTTTGCGCTAAAATTGGTATACATTTGTTCAGTAGTTTCTTTGTGTTGTTTGGATTTATGGGGTTTGGATTTACATCCCATAAATCATAGATCTATCAACAAAAGGTTGTTGGATCTTTAGCATTTTCTCTTTTACTGTAAATTGTTAGGATGTATCGCTTATTATAAGCTTGTGATGTGATGGTTTATTTTGTAATTCCCCAACAATGTTGATTTTTCAATCATTAGGTTTGAATGTCGATTGTCGGTTTTAATTCTTTGGGGTACTTAGGTAAATTCGGGAAGCAAAGAATCGAGATGGAATCTACATCCCACCCCTTAGGTGGGATATGCTATCACTTTCTTGGTGTGATAAAGAGTCGGGCCACACTCTTTTCAGGGCTTTGTTTGTTTGAACCAAACAAAATAAAAAGAGGGAATGTAAAGCTATTTGAACAAGAAAAAGTTTAAGCAAATGAATTGAGCAGAAAAACTGAGTTTATTGATAGCAACTTCAGGCTTATATAGCCTTTACAATCCTAACTGAATAGAGAAAAAATAGCAACTAATCCTTCACGTGCAATCTGATTTCAAATAACAGAGAAATGGTCAAACTGCAACTAAAATCCTAATATCTAGGAATTTATTCTAACAAACTGAAAACAAAAGACTAATTCAAATAAATGACTTTTCATTCCCTCCCTTAAACTAAATACTTTAGTTTACTGAGATTTCACAAACTCCAAGTATCTTTCTCAATCTGAGGAAATCTTCCAGCTTCAGTGCCTTAGTCATTATATCAGCAACTTGTTCCTTTGTCCCGCAAAATTCCAATTTGATGGCACCATCTTTAACTAAGTCTCGAAGAAAATGGAACCTCACATCTATATGTTTGCTTCTACCATGCATGACAGGATTTTTGGAGAGCTTAATGGTAGAATTATTATCACACATCACCACAGTGCTTCCTTCTTGTAAATGACCAAGTTCATTCAACACTCTTCTCATCCACACAGCTTGGCATGCACAAGTCATCGTTATACTGAACTCACTCGGTGGTTGATAAAGTAACAATCGGTTGTTTTTTTTATGACCAAGCCTCTTTGACCTTCGCTCATCATAAACACGTAGCCAGAAGTACTCTTTCGATCTTCCACGTCGCCTGCATAATCACTATCTGTAAAAGCCAACAAATTTCCATCTCCTCCCTTTTTGTATAAAATTCCATAGTTCATGGTTCCCTTTAAATATCTCAATGCCTTTTTTGATGCTTGGAAGTGCAAATTAGTTGGACAAGCCATAAAGCGATTAGACTCACAATGAACATGAGATCAGGACGTGTGGTTGTGAGGTACATTAGGTTTCCCACAATTTTCTTGAAATGAGTCTCATCCCCTCGGACTCCTTTCTCATCTCTATGTATCTTGTGCCCCGGAACTAAGGGATTACAAACCGGATTGCTCTCTGTCATGCCAAATCGACTCAAAACTTCAGCTGCATATTTTCTTTGGCATATAAAAATGTCATCTGACCTTTGTAGGACCTCTATCCCAAGAAAGAATCTCATTTTTCCTAAGTCAGTCATATCAAACTCTTTCTTCATTGAACATTTAAACTCACACATCATATCTTGATCGTCACCGGTGAACAAAAGATCATCAACATAAATACTCACAATGAGAATCTTACCTTCCTTGCTACGCTTGATAAATAAGGTCTATGTTCACTAAGACTCTTCTGAAAACCTTCCTTAATGAAGTAAGACTCAATTCGGCTAAACCAAGCTCTTGGGGCTTGTTTTAGTCCGTAAAGTGCCTTATGCAGTTTATATACCTTATGCTCACTTCCTTTCTTTTCATACCCTTTCGGTTGCTCCACAAAAACTTCTTCACTTAGCTCTCCGTGTAAAAAAGCTGACTTGACATCTAGTTGATAGAGCTTCCAACCTTTGTTTGCAGCAAGTGCTATTATCATCCTCACAGTGTCCATTCTGGCTACCGGTGCATACACCTCTGTATAATCCACTCCATGTTGTTGTGAGTAACCTTTTACCACCAACCTTGCTTTGTATTTATCAACCTTTCCAAGCTCGTTTAGTTTAGTCTTGTAAACCCATTTTACTCCTATTCTCTTTGCCCCAACTGGTAATTCTACTAACTCCCATGTTTGATTTTTCTCAATAGATTTAATTTCTTCATCCATGGCCAATCTCCACTTCAAGCTCTTCACAGCTTCCTCAAAATTCACCGGATCTGCAGATACAATGAACGCCATATTCACCTCTTCTTCTTCTGATAGACCTTCACCTGAAACATAGTCTTCCATCCATAAAGGAGTGTGTCTGACTCTGGCCTCCCTAGCAGCCATGCCTTCTTCATTAATGGTATTTGAAGATATATTTTCAGCTCCAGTATCACTGACTCCAGCTTCTTCTTGTATGTACCCTTCACATTCTTCCTCATTATAAGTATTGCTTTCACTATCTTCCCATTCTAAGTCCATTAACACCTCTTTTTCATAGCTTGCATCCCAATCCCATCGACTCTCTTCGTTAAAGATCACATCTCGACTCACAATAATTTTTTTGGTAACGGGATCATATAATCTGTACCCTTTGGACTCATCACTAACACCAAGAAGCACACAACTTATGCTTTTATCTTCGAGCTTGGTTCTCTTAGCATCTGGAACATGGACATGCCCTACACATCCGAACACTCTAAAGTGCTCCACTGATGGTTTTCTTTCACTCCAAGCCTCCTCCGGGGTCATCTCTTTAACAACCAGTGTAGGTGATCGATTTAGAACATACACTGTCCATCTCACCGCCTCAGGCCAAAAGGTTTTGGGCACCCTTTTTTCTGACAACATCGACCTCACAAGATTCATCACAATCCTATTTTTGCGTTCGGCTACTCCATTTTGTTGCGGAGTATACGCCGTAGTTAACTGTCTCTTTATCCCATTGTGCTTGCAAAATTCATTAAACTCAATAGAGTTAAACTCTCCCCCCTATCTGTACGCAAACACTTAATAGGCAAACTGGTTTCTTTTTCGACGAGTATCTTGAAACACTTAAAGTAATAAAATGCTTCTGACTTCTCCAATAAGAAATATATCCATGCTTTTCTAGAAAAATCATCTATAAAGCATAATATATACCTTTTCTTGCTGTTAGAAGCTGGAATAATTGGGCCACAAATGTCTGCATGAACCAATTGTAATTTACTTCGAGTTGCTCTCCATTGGCTTTTCTTTGGAATGGATCACGATGTTGCTTTCTTTCATGCGGTCGGTACACACAATCGATGAATTTGGTAAGCGAGGTAGGCTCAGTAACCATTTCCTTTTACTCTTAGCGTCTTTAGTCCCTTATGGCTGAGGTGAGCATATCTACAATGCCATAGGTGGGTGATGTCTTGAGTAGTTGTGTTGAAGCATTCATCCTTTTGAACTTGAGCCTGAGCATGCAACACGAACATTCTGTTTGCAGTCATATTAGTCTGAATAATCAGACCTCTATGAGGATGATATATCCGACACATCCCTGATTGAATTAGAATAGCCAAACCTCGCTCTTGTAGTTGGCCTAAACTCAAGAGATTATTTTTGAGTTCAGGTATGTAATATACTCCAGTGACTAGATGAATTACTCCATTTATTGTCAACTTCACACTTCCCCTACCGTGTACATTCATTTTAGTGTTGTTTCCAAGTTTCACGACATGTCTAAAAGTGTTATCCAATTCGCTAAATGCTGATTTATCTCCACACATGTGATTCGAGCATCCCGAGTCTAAGAACCATACCTCTTCTCTTTTTCTGTTGTCCATCTCTGTATATGACATTAACAAGAGCTCTTCTGTCTCCTCAAACTCGGCAAAATTTGCCTCCTTGTCCCATGATGGACACTCATACTGAAAATGACCGAGTTTGTGACACTTGTAGCATTCAACTGTGGCTCGATTGAAGCTTTGTCTTCCTCTTCCTCGACCTCGTCCTCTAAAAGTGTTTTTGCCTCTTCCTCGTGTGGCAAGCTTCTCCTCTGAACTTATTTTCAGAGCATGTTCTTCATTTTCTCTTTTCCGAAATTTTTGTTCATGCACAATCAAAGAGCTTTGCAACTCATCAACCGTGAGGGAATCGATGTCCTTTGACTCCTCAATAAGCGGACAATATAATTGAACTACTCTGTTAAGGAGCGTAGGATCTTCTCCACCACTTTAACATCTGGCATGTCCTCTCCGTAATTACGCATATTATTGGCAACTACCATAACTCTTGAGAAGTAATCAGAAACTGATTCTCCAACCTTCATTTCCAAAACTTCAAAATCTCGACGAAGTGCCTGGAGTTGTGCACGTTGAACTCTTGCATTCCCTTGAAATTTTCTCTTCATTGACTCCCATATTTGTTTGGAAGTGTCCTTTTGAAGAATGGTCTTAATTAATTTGTCAATGGTGGAAGAGATAGTTTTTACCTTTAAATCCTTTGATTTAAGTTCATCTAATGCCTTTTTCTCAGGCAATCACACCGTTTCTCGGCTCCAGTTTCAGAATACCCAGTTTCGATGAGGTTCCAATACTCCTTCGATCTCAGAAAATTCTCCATTAGCATACTCCAGTGGTCGTAATCCCCATCGAACCTGGGAATACTAGGCTGCGCAAAACCAATGCTTCCATCTGCTGCCATATCTCAACCACTCTTTAAGTGTTTCACTCTCTTTTGCTCACTATTAGGATACTGCAGTTCCTAACCTTCACACTCAAACTCTCACGATCAGGCCCCTATGAGAGGCTCTGATGCCAACTTGTAAAGCTATTTGAAGAAAAAGTTTAAGCAAATGAATTGAGCAGAAAAACTGAGTTTATTGATAGCAACTTCAGGCTTATATAGCCTTTACAATCCTAATCGAATAGAGAAAAATAGCAACTAATCCTTCACGCAATCGATTTCAAATAACAGAGAAATGGTCAAAGCTAGACTAAAATCCTAATATCTAGAATTTATTCTAACAAATCGAAAACAAAAGACTAATTCAAATAAATGACTTTTCAGTGAAATAATGTAAAAGGGTGTGATATCACTCCCATAATGCCCAACCAAACGTAGCCTATAGGTAAAAAATAACCAAAGTGCAATATATTAGAAAATATAATAAAATGCAATAGATGATGTACTAACTACTATAACTACTAAAGTCTTAATAGCAAAATATGCCCTATAACTTATGCCGTTTTGCGTTTTGCCCTTTAACTATTAAAGTTGCAATTTATGCCCTGGACAATTTTCCCTTATAGCCAAATAGCAGTTTTGGTCCCTTATCTTTTCGAAGGTAGCAATTTTAGCCTATAACTATCGAGAATTAGCAATTTCAATCTTTTCATACCATAGCTATTTTCAATAAACTCGAATTTCATAGATTATGAAAATTTACATTTTCTGATACCTATTTTGTTCGTGGCATTGTTACACCTACTTAGATCCAGTCTCTATTCAGAGGTTTTAAGTGGATCATGTCAGGTTTCACCTATAAACTCAATAGGACATACTTAGTAAATGATTCATAATTCTAAATAAATTCGATTTGACTATGGTTTTGATAAAACAGAGATAGTCCATCACGACCATATCAGGCCAACATGCTTCCGTAAAATTAATAAATCCCTTAAAATTCATACCTCTTTTGACCAAACAAGACGGGTTAAGTGGTTCACAACGCCACCAGATCGGAAAATTATCGCCCCAGATCGTTTGACAAACATCTCCTCACTGTTCAACCTCACCCTCGGGGAAGATGATGCGCAAGTGTCCCGACTTCGTGAAACCGCTCAAAGACGCCTTGGTTCGTTTGCTACTCCAAGGCGTAAAAGTATCTTTAAACGGGATGAATTAATGGAACATTATGAAGACATGTTGAAGCAAAAAGCCCCTTTTTATTAAGAACTTATTGAAATATTTATTACATTAGTAATCTCTTTTGGGAGGAGAATCTTGGTTTAGCCTCTCATAGATGAGGCTTTCACTCGTAAATACATAAAACTTAAAACTAAAACACTCAAACTATTACAAATTTATCACTCAGATTTTATTGTAAGAAAACTAAGGAAAATGTTCGATGTCCTCACCTTCCTTCAAATCCCGCATTTTATAGAGGTAAGTCCAGGACTTTAAAGGCGGACTTCAAATCTTTGATATATATGACGTCACCGCTTACGTCATATCCACATTATTGCCTCGCCAGGTGGTTTTTTTTTCTCCCGCGTGATCAAACTCGGCCCATGTGATGTTTGTCGGGGAATCTTTTAAAAATTTGGTTTACGTGGTCCCCGAGGATAACGCGTCTTGTGAGAGCGGGCCCTTATCCTTTCCACTGCATGATCTTGTCGGTCGGGTTTGGGTCGGAATCCTTTCCCAAATTCGGGTTCCTTCATTCGGGCATGCTTGACAGATCCGGTCGATCCAACGGCCAACATGCGCCATGTTACAGAATTTTCGGTAAGTTTCTTTGCTTTGCAGGAATCTTGTTCTCCAGAGAATTCTTCTTTTGGTCTCGAAAAGTTCCTCCGCAAATCATGTGGTTGATCCAGTCATCGAATTCAAAAGGAAAGATCCATTTGTCGGATTTTGGAAGAACTTGAATGGATATTTGACCTTGTCCATTTCCATTAGACAAACCCAAAGACCCATGCTCGCCTGGTAGAAGCTTCGTCTTGAGAAAATGCTCCTACTAACATGGTCCTTCTTCGGTGAAGTTGCCTTAATGTATTTTAAAGCATTTCCATCCGGTCTTCTTAGCTTGATGAAATGAAAAGCTTCATTAAAGCCTTTCTTCGTTGGTTCAGAGCTGCACCGATAAAATACCAGTTCCAAAATATCTCCTCCGCCAAGTGTGGATTATTGGCCCAGGTCTCGTAAAATCGCTTCCCCAATCCATTTAGGTAATCTTGAAATTTCGGGAATCCTGGTGACACGGTATAGATTGAAGCTAAAGCTCCAAAAGTATACCATTCTCGTACTTCATTTGGATGACTGGTTTCATCCAAACTCGGGATACTTGCCAAGATATCAACCATTGTTTTCTCTGGGTTAATACCTTGTCTTGTAATTAGTTTCTCCCATTGCCGTTGATATACCCGCATAGGAGAAATCTTATTCTCGTCGATTTGAACCTTAGATTTGCCTGTCGTGGCCTAAGATTCAACTCTCCTCTTTTACCCCCAGAGGTCTTTGGGTTGACTTGAAGACTCGGGTTGTGACACCGGAGCTTCAACATTCGTTCGATTTGTACACCTTCGATGATGCATCACCGCAACACTTGTGATTATGGTACTTGAATCCATAACCTCCGGGTTAGAGCCCGTACTCTCTCGGCCCCTTTTTGCACCGTAGGAGATGCGGCTGGAAGAGAGGCCCTTGCAGCGCTAAGACCAATTGTCCTGAGCGAACCGACATGCTCGTATTTGACTAGAAACGGAGTTTGTCGGTCACCACTGTTGAAGTCGTCTGAAGCAACACGCATTGAGACATAATGTCCCAAAATCTCGTTCTAGACTCTCCAGGTTTTCCCGAGATGTCTTACTCGTTTAAGGACACAAGAACGCGCCCTTCCATCTCGTGTCAAGAAATCGCAAGAATATTTTCATGAGATTTTATAATGACAATATCAAAATCATAATATTGACATTCACTTGCCATCTAAGTAATCGAGCCTTTTCTCGGTTTTGATTCAATTTTGTTTTTCGTAAAAGCCTCGACACTTGAATTATCAATTTTTAAAGTAAACTTTTAGCCAAGTAAAAATAGAGGCCATTTTTTAAAAGCCTTTCGATCGCAAAGAATTCTTTTCGTTAATATGCCACCGAGTTGCTTCACTAGGGGTGAATAAACCGCTACAAAGATTCGCATGGCACTTCCTCTTTTGGTGTGACTTTCGAAGGCCGCGCCACCAATCATCACTGGCATCCGTAAAGAACCGATTCGTCCTCGTCTTGGGAATTGCAAGCTTTGGAAGCTTTTTACAAACTTCTTTAAGTTGCTTAATTCCTTCTTCGTGTTCATCTTCCCATTTGAAATCTGATCTTTTTTAAGCAATGGGCTAAACACCTTCCCGTAATATGCCGATTGTTAATGAACATCCAAGCAAAATTAACAACTCCAAGAAAACTCAAGTCGCTTTTTGTCTTTTAGTGTATCCGGAAATCCTCGTATCTTTTCCACAATATGATTTCGTCAGAATAATTCCAGATTCATCGATTTCAATTCCGAGGAATTCAATCTGCCTTGTTGTGATCACCGCTTTCTTTCTCCGAAAGCACTAATCCTTCTTTGTGACAAACATCCGAATATATCTCCAAATGTTTGAGATGCTCCTTCAGGTTCTTTGATGCGATAAGTATGTCATCAATATATACGAACATGAAACTAAAATAATCTTTGAAGAGATTATCCATTTTTCTTTGATATATTTGGGGTGCGTTAGCCAATCCCATAGGCATCACGTTCCAAATATAGTGTCCTTGTGGTGTAGAGAAAGTAAACTTCTTACTTTCTTCCTCCATCTTAACGGTAGAATCCGGACTTGCAGAATCGAACTTTGAGAATATCTTGGCACATTTGATGCATTAACCGGATGTTCTCTACTTGGGATATAGTATCCGTCGAATTCCAAAATGTTATTAATCTCTTTGTAATTAATAACAAGTCTTCGCTTTCCTCTTTTGATTTCTCCATGGTTTCGACTAAGAATCCTCGGATTTGTATGGAGAAACTCCTGGTGAAATCAACTTAAGGTCAAGATGTTCCTTAAGTATTTTCTCGCATATCCTTACGATCCTCCCGGTTCATAAGGATTGGTTTGAATCTTACGAACTCGTACTCCTTTCCAGGTTTAACCTTTAAGGACGCTTTTAAGCTTGTTCTTATCCCACCAAGCCAAAGGATCTTCATTATAATTCCTTTGGATCTTCTTTTGACATCCTCGAGTGATATTTGTTCCTCAATGGTCACGTCACTCGTGGATTCTCCATTAGACCCATCAATAATTCGCAATAGCTCTTGGAGTAACTCGTTCTTCTCCTCGCACTCGAATGAATACAAGTTATTATCCCAAAGCTTCTTATCCTTTCGAGAATCGAATTGTCTATAGGATAATAAAGATTCACCAAATTTTCTTCGATCCGCCATTTTTGGATTTCGGAGTTTGGCTTCATCACCATGCTTGCTGCGAAAATTAATAGGCATTTTTCTCGTAAAATTCTTCCCCAGCCTCTCTCGGACAATAATCTTATGATCACATAAGGTTGTGAAAATAAGTCTTCTCGTCTCGTTCTCTTGTGTGAATCGCTTGAATGTTTGTAGAAAATTATTTCCTAGCAAAATATCGCAGACAGGTATCATGGAAATAGATTGGTGGCGTCTTTACTTTGTACCACGGGGTACGCTTTGCCGCGCCTCCGATCATTATTTCGCTTGTTTAATTCCTCGTTAAGGATAAGAATCCTTTTAGAGAAATCTCTTCCGCAATTTGGTAAATCTTCTCCAATTTCTTTAGGAAAAACATCCGTCTTTGCAAAGTACATATTCCTAAGCACTGAATCAATATAGGCGCGAAATAAATACTCGGCCTTGTATTCAAGATATAACATTCCAATAGAAATGTATATAGAGAATGGACTAGTGGTCATCGATTCTCAGTATCTTTTACTAGCCACCGTGAACTCCATTCCGTCTTGTAATCTTTCCCAAGGTTTGTGATCCTCAAGAAAATCAATTCCCAATATTAATTGTTCTGGGAGTTTTCCCGCTACTCCCGAGATAGTTAGTTCAATTTCACCTATCTTCAGGCTTCCTTGATACCTTCCAACTATAGGTTGTTGGAGATAATCTGAGAACATCACAAGGAAAAATATTATCCTTTTGAGTGATGTCGAATATTACTTCAACTTCTCGCCATCCTTCTCGACATTTCAGCTCTCATCATTGTTTTGAAAACATCCGGGATACGTTGAATCGCATTTCTTGGTCTCCTTTCTTCCCAACGGCTGCTACTCGTCATTCTCGTCTGTTGAAAAGAGATCCTTCAGGCTCAACTCGAGACTTCGACTTTTGTTGAAGACTGGTTGATCTTGTATTTTCATATCGATCTCATTGATGGTTGGAGACTCAATAATCTCGGTAAAACCACCCTGGCAAAGTCCTCGAAGATTCTTGGGACTTCAATAAATTCCTTTCTCAAGAATACTTCGAATGATGTGTATTCGAGAGAGCATAGGATATCTTGTATGTGATCGAGTATGGTCTGCTCCCTTCTTTCATCAACTCGACTCTTTTGAAATCTTGATGAAGGGTTAGGACTCTACTAAAATCTCGATCTCCCAGATTGTATGCAATTCTAGGATATACATTAAATGCCAATTTCCCAAAGATACAAATTTCTCAGAATCGCTTGCCAAGGCATGAATCCTTGAGGTTTAAGATTCGCTTGTCAAATATAGCAGATTGAGTGGCGAATCTATTCCTTCTTTGAATGTTGATTTAATAATGACTCTTATGGCTCCAATATGAATCCATGAGAGTGTATTTGCAACTTCTCTTTTAACACGCTTTTGATCTTCGAATCTCTCTAATAGGGACCAACCGCATCTCGATCAGGTTTTAGGTAAACTCCATCGGAATGGCAAATTCTCCGGTTGTTACCCCGTGAATAATTTGGTGTTTTTCTGGTACGAAACCCAATCTTATCCAATGCTTTTTCCATAGCTCCGATTGTAAATCCATCATAGACTTGAAGCTTTTGATCTTCCTTCATGATTCTCATAAGAGTCTTATGAGACACCGTAGTAGTGAGAGAGGAATCTGACATATCCTCCCCGATGCCTGTTGAAGAATTTCTTCTTCACTCGATTCGAATCGGATTCACTTCCATCATCGAATAGATCTCTTCTTCATAGATGCTTTCATCCGAGGGAATATCCTCAAACCGATACACTGTATTAAATCCTCGATAATAGAATGCCTTCTTCGATTTCTCGGTGTGGCCTCGAATCGCCTCGACTCCTCGGTTTTGATTGTCCGGGCAATCCGTTGAGATATGCCCTCTTGCTCAACATGTCCAAGAATTACAGTCTTTGAAACTTTCATTAGCTCTAGTGTGAGCACGCCCGAAAGTTCTTCTCCCCGGATTTCTGCTAGTACTTGCTTGATTAGAACCCGATGATGAGGCTCTACTCCCGCTTAGTCTTTGGTCTTTGTCCCGATTTATAACTTCGGGCTTTTTGTTTTGACTTAACCTTCTAGGTCTCCATGAAGACCGCTTTTGTTGTTGCTTCCTCGGCGGTATGGATGGCTTCTCTCCTTCTTCTTGCCGCCCTGGTTGACCTCCCACAACTGTTGGGATATCATTATCCACGCAACATAGAGGAACCGCTTTGTTAATTCCTCTTAATCTCTTGTAATTCCTATGCAGAGTCCGCTTGGTAACACCATTCGATAACTTGGCCTTTAGGAAAGACATTTTTCTCGCCACGATTTCTACTTCACTCCACCCTTGTATTCCCGATAAGCATTTCTCTCCAGGGACTTGGAATCTTGGCAAAGAATAGTTGTGCGGCTTCTTTTTCCTCAATCTTGGATTTCCACCAGATTCGGTGAACAACTTGATATATTCGTCAATATGACAAATATCCAAGAACTCAAGGCTATAGAGGGCTTGTTTATATCTCTTTCTTTTTCATCCTCTAACCCCTCAAAATAACTTTGTGCCGATGAACTGGATTTTAAATAGCTTTGCCATACCATCGACAATTCCTTTAAGCGATTCCCTGATGTGACCGAACTTTTCGTACTCAAAGATCGGTCATATCCTGCAATCTTCACCGATCCTTCAAGACTCATTTCCAAAGTAGTAAAATAAATGAATCCTTTGTAAGATCGAGGGTTCCTCTTGAAATTCTCATACCAAGCCCATTCATCAATGAGGACTTTCTATTTTTAAAATGGGATGTCCAGATTTAACATCAACCCATATGGATGTATTGGGTCGAGGTGCGATCTTCCATAAGGCGTCGATAAACATTCGGCCTTCCAAAGGGTTGTCTAGTTCCTGCAAGAGGTTTCGACCTCCGTCCCTAAAAGTAGATCACTCCCGGTCGTGAAATCCCCAACATGTGGCATCCTCTCGCCTCGAGCTCCATGATGCGAACCCGCATTTCTTCGACGTTAGGATTAATCAGCGGCCGTGGTGGTGGAATTGGTCTACCTTGTGGGTCATAGGTAACCAAAGCCGATTCTCATCTGCGTTCATCTTTAAATCTACAATACCTAATCTGCGAAGGATTCGCCAGTCATGTAGATCTTTAAGATTCATCTTTTCTATTTCCATCCTTTTTAATTTTTGATGGACTTTCCTTTGATTAGCAACGAGCTTCTCCTCATCTGTCATCTTTCGTATAACTTCGGTTGGTTTCCTTTTTGGTGTAAATAGGTACCGCCCCAAAATCAATACGTTTCCTTCCCGGATGAACTTGGCACATCCTCCAGGTTTCGACTCGTTTCAATATCATGAAGGAGTTCCAGTTTCTTCGATATTTCACCATCGTCTCCATCCGGTTCGATCGATGAACTTAGATCGAGTAGATGAATATGGCGGTTGCCATAATTCTCGCACCGCCTTCTCCGGACTTCCCTAAGATCTTCGGAGAACTTAGATTTGTCGGGAAGTATCTCGTTCCACTCCGGTACTCCATCGGGAATCATTGTTTCGATGGGAATTCTCATGAACGCTTTCTTGAAGGTTCATCAAGTGAAATATATAGTCCGGTTAAGCATCCAGAATCGCTTATAATATTCTGCTGCATTTTGCACGCTTAAGGTTTCCCGTCGGCTCTCTGTCATTCCTTTTCTTCATATTAGTATTCCCAATATGAAACCTGGTCAAGGTGTTCTTGGCGTACATCGTCAATATTTGACGATATGTCCTGTAGGAAGGGTACATCTCAGACATCGGTCGGGATCCATATTCTCGGAGAAATTCTCCTCACCAATTGTCAATTACATAAATATAAAAAATATAACCAAAAAGTTCTTAATAAACCTGGACTCGATACCATTTTAAGCAAGACACTTAGTCATATCAACCATATGTATGAATAAGGGTATAATTGGTATTATGAAAATATGCAATTATTCCGCTAGACCAATTTTGCATCAACTCAAGACTTATAGGACACCAATTGCTTCGGTATAAACTTGTAGGACCAATTTTGCGAACGTTATAAACTTACGGGCGTATTTTGCAAAAACTTTATAAACATGCGGGCATATTTTGCAAACCCAATAACAAAAGTCCGAAAATGCATTTTACCCAAGTTACAGGATATTTTCTCGCAATTAAGCCAACTACTAAAATACGCCATAGAAGATCATATGTGCTCGCAAGTCCCAACTCCATTAAACCAAACAATTCCAAGATAATAACAAAAACTACCGTTGAAGTTTGACCTTACAAAAAACTTCAACTATCTTTCAAAACTACAAATACCCCCTTAAGGTTTGTATTTACCTAACAAATTCCTCTCTTGAGGCTGCAATTTGTAAAAGAAAAACAAAAGTTAATAGGGCACTTATAATTTTGAAAGACAACTGGTTTGTTTTGTAATCAGACAAAACGTTCGGGGTACGTTTTGTAATTAACCCTCAAAGTAAATAAGAAAAAAAAAAATCATATAAATATGGTATTTGGAAGAGGTGAACCATGCATATCTCATTCACCAATATTTCTCAAAGTCAGACACCACATTCTAATTTTCCCAAAACATGATCACAAATGTAAAAAGTAAAAAACTTTTAATTACCATATTCAACTTCTTTACTTCTTTAGGGGGGAGACAAAAGGATAGTTAGTACACAAACCAAAAACCAAAGAGAAGGGGAGATAAACATCTCCAAGATTCAACAGCAGAACAGAAAGCTGCACTGATACACAAGAATAAGCTACTCAAGACTAAGATGATCTTCTGCTTCGGCTACCACCAACGTTTTTTAGGTGGGTAGAGTCGGGAGGATACAAGTCTCTGTGACCCATTGAGCTACTTCGAAGCCCTTGAGATGGAGAGCGAAGAGACGAGTTCGACGGACCGCCTCTTGAAAGCTCTGATTCCAAAACGTTGGCTTCTTCGGCAAGCAGTTTTAACTGTTTCAATAAATAAATAAAAAGCCGAATATGAAGTGTAACATCTAGATAGATGGAAAATGGGCGGGGCAAATGGAACGATAAAACGGGCTCTGATGTTTGCATGTCCACTTATTTGAGACACACCATGCTTAAAGCCCATAGGAAGGAAAAGATATTGCATTTGTAGAAGAAAATAAGATAACAATTTTGGCTGGAAAAATTATTTGAAAAATAAATAAATAAATAAATAAAAAATGAAGTATTTCACACATTTCAGAAATCATGCAAGGAGACAGTTCAACAAGTCATCACCCATTTAATATTTAGGGATAATTAAAAAAATATCCCAAAGGTTCAGCCTAATTACAAAAAACTCCATTTATCTTTCAAAATCACAAGTATCTCCTTAAAGTATTACAAACAACCCCTCCTCTCGAGGATGCTATTTGCAAAAGAGAAACAAATGTCAAGTGGGTATTTGTAATTTTGGTAAGTAAATGAATTTTTTTGGTAAATTTGGCCAAAAATTCTCAGGGGTAATATCTGTAATTACCCTAACATTTATGATTCATCATCTATCATAAATATCAACGAAATCTCATTAGAGGAGCAGTTTCTAGAGACAACAAATTCATCGACAGGCAAGGTTAGACTCCACCCCCTCAACAAAAATAAAAAGATAAATAAATAAAGGCACCAGAAGCAGCAATGAAGTATTTTCTTATATGTCAGAGAAAAGGAGCAACATAAAAATTTACATTTTAAAAACGGAAAAAAAAATTATTAAATCAACCAAGTTTTACCGAGACAATACCATCTTCCCACTTTTAGGGGCAAAGCCCAGGCAAGAAGCTCTAGCTTCGCACTATATCTTTACCAGTGGCAAAACTGCAAAGAGAAGGACACAAGGGATATACACTATATAAACCGACCATTACCTTAATTTCATTTTCTCTCAAGCGATCTTGAAGAGCACCCATGGCAGGACTCAAGCTGCAATTAATTAGTAACATAGCAAATGTCACCATGCTGAAGTAGCTGCTAAATGAAATGTTTTTATATTTTACTGCTTCTTACCAATATTCAATCATTTTGCACATGGAAGCTTTGTATGTGGATGTGTGATGAATGAAAGAAAGAGGATGGACTTTTCCATTCCTAAAGATGCACGAAAACAGAGTGGTTAAGCAGAAGGGTAAAAATTTCAAAACTACCCCTGAGGTTTAGCCTAATTACAAAAAGCTTCAGTTATTTTTCAAAATTACAAATACCCCCTTAAGATATTACAAACAACTGAGGTTTTTAGTTTCTTAAAAAACATCCCCTCTTGAGGATGAATTTGTAAAATAGAAACAAGTGGGTATTTGACTATTTGTAATAAAGATAACTGGTTTTATTTGTAACCTCAAGGGCAATTTTTGTAAATAAAACTAAACAAAAATATGAATTCTGAACAGTGAGAAAGGAAACGGGAGTATGCCCGTCACTTAACGGCACCTCGTGTTTTGTGCCATCGCTTGGTTATATGCAGTCCTCTCCTCTTCGAACATTACGCGTTGAAGATTTGTAAAGGATGACAGAGGTGAATCGAGACTGAGAAGGGATGATGTAGGCAGAACATTAAGAGGAATTTCCTTTCTGATAAATTCTGCTCCACTGCCAGCAAACAAAAACCCTTTAGAGATTCACACGGGAAATACATTATATTCATATTGTAAATATGCTTACATGAGTAACCCTTTTACCACAGTACAAGGACATGCAGTTAGAAAATAAAATTTTGACAATAAGCAAAATGAATAGAATATATAAGCAAGAAGATAACACAAATTTTTATTACAAAAGATCCCTTGAGGTTTGATTCTGTTTTAAATTTAAGAAGGCAATTGCCATATCTTTACAAATACAAGGGGTGTTTGAAATATTTTTGCTTATGAAGGGGATAAAGTGTAATACAGATCAAACCTCATGGGGTTTTTTGTAATTTTCAAAAACCTGTGGTTTTTTTTTGTAGTTAACCCAAACCTCAGGGGCAGTTTTTCTAATTATCCCAATAATCTATGCAGGTCTATTTATGCTCTTTCCAAAAATATCCTTTCCTTTTTGGGATGCCTTATATATTGTTACTTTCCCTAATGTCTTAATCATATTTTTCTTTACCGATCTATTCACTGTACAAGAACATCATTTCAGACTCAGTTTCGGTACTAGAATAATGAAGTGATATGAGTACATACTCACATTACCTCATCTCCAAATTCGACAGATGCATCGCTTCTTGCATGCCTTCTGACATATCCATGGGATCCAAATCATGAATGGCATTATTTAAACTGTTCGCAGGGTAATTATTTCCTGTTTTGGAATTAGCATTCGCAAAAAAACCTCCCAAGCGTGGCGATTTCCCAGCGCCCTAGCCAATAAAGTGCAGTTAATATACATCAGCAGTCAAATAAAACATTTGTCGGAAAATGGAAGCATTGTCATTCTGTGAGGACCTTTTTGTTTAATCACTAAACCAAGAATACTTAATTACAAGGAAACTTATCAAGAACCCTTAACCCAATAGTTCAACACATTTCAATGTGTGGTGCCACTACGGACTATTGTTGACTAAGCCATCATAGACTCGGTGAACATCAGAGCTGCAAGGAAAAGATTTCAACAGAAGGGAAGCATAGAATTTACAGAAATTACTAAAGTACAAACCTCAAGGAGGTACTTGCGTTTTAAAAGATAAATGGATCTTTTTTGTAATTAAGCTAAGCCTCGAGGGTAGTTTCTGTAATTATCCATACAGAAGATGGAAGGAAATCAAAACTCATGTTGATTCAAGCCTACCTTAGAAGCCCTTGAATCTCCAGTGTCTTGTTCCATGTTTTCTCCTCTGGAAGAGCCAAACATACCCATGCTATTGTCCGAAGAACTTATAGACGATTCAATATCTATAACAGGATTTTTTTGAACAGGGGAAAGAGAAACAGGTTTCATCATCTGCTTCCCATCCAAAGACTGAAACGCAATGACTTGAATCCTTCCAACCTGTAATGATTTAAATTAACGCAGAATAGAAAAATTATGAAGTTTGGTCTTTCGGAGAATTTTATTAGCACTAACTTTTTGAGCATCTTCACTGAAACAGGAAAATATCAACCCAATAAATCCAGAATCCAATAGCTGATACATTGCCTGAGTCCGCACATCTGCAGAAATCCAACAAGAGGACATCTTATTTCCACAACAGATAAGTATTCTAGACCAAATACTCTGACAAAACAAGAATAATTATTTGAGCAAGTCTCTTGTGAGACGGTCTCACGGATCTAAATCCGTGAGACGGACCTCCTAAGGGCTCCGTCTTGAGAACATGAACCATGAAAATAAATTTAAAAATAATAATGAACCATGAAGAAACAAAAATAAACCCTAAAAACATGAACCATGAAGAAGAAACCCGAAAAACAAAAATAAACCCAAAAAAAAAAATAAACCCTAAAAAAAACTAAAAATCCTAAAAACCCAAATCAATTAAAAATAAACCCAAGAAACAAAATAAACCCTAAAAAAACAAATATAAACCCTAAGAAAAATAAAATCTGAAAAAAAAACCTTTAAAACTTTGTGTAAGGGCTCCGTCTCACGGATCTAAATCCGTGAGACCGTCTCACGCAAGTTTTTGCCTAATTATTTTGGACAAACATGGAAACCATAATATAGAAGTTTTTCACTTTTGACAAGCACCTTTCTGTAGAATACCTGGCACCAACTAAAGAAAAAGCTATCATGTAAAAATAAAAGAAAAAAATATTTTTTTACAGGATAGAGAATTATTTAAAAAAAAACAGTAGAATCATGTCGGTGAGAAACTACTACTTAAAGTCCAATCATTTCCCCAGAAGCATTTGGACGTACTAAGAACTCACCAACATGAGAAGGGAGGACCGTAATATGAGGATGTGAGTGATACCATCCAATCACTCTAGTTGTAGTTCCTGTTGCCATTGTCATTCTGTGTTATAAAGTTAATTGGACAAAGTCATCGACAATCAATCGAGTGAAAAACATAAGCCAGAGCAACGCACATTTCATGATGCAGTTTTAGAATTCAGAAGTTACCTATAGCTATATAAATGTGACCAGGAGCAAATGGAAAATACACTGGAAGAGCTTAAAGAAATAGTTTATTAAATAGTTTATGCTTACCAAATTCGATCAGCCAAAAATAAGGTTTAAAAAATAAACATTTTAAAATTTCCAGCATATGAAATAGTTTAAAAATCTAATCAGCCAAAAATAAGTATAGAAAAGTCAGAAAACAAAAGCTAGCAAAATTTCCTATTATAACACACTGGAACGAAAAGTTTTCAAATTGAATATGCAGCTAACAGAGTATACGTCAGGAATTAGTTTTAAGAATTTTCCTCCTTTCACATATCATTTATTGCCCGAATTTTAAACAAGATTCGCAAGTTCAATGAGATTAAAGATTGCAGAAAGGATATCTCGGCATGAACTGATGCAGCAGTCAGCTGCTCTGGGTTAGTCTCTACTCTATCCTTCTGTCGATCAGAACGTGGTTGTGGAAGTGCTCCCCAAATCAATGCAGTAACACTACCATTCTTTGAGTGCTGAAACAGAGACGAATTGTAGTTAGAATGCAAGTTGACAATCCACGAATAAGACGATAATAAATAGTGCATTAATTGTGGACATTAATTCATTCTATGGAAACTACTAATGTTGTCTTAAAATATGGTAAACTTCATTACCATACGAAATAACTACGATTATGTGCCTCCGTGGCCTTTGCTACATTAAGAAATTTAATTTTGGAAAGTTGATCTCTGCGAACCACCTCTTTCATCGTCACTACAAGTAATATGTGTTTCTTCTAAAATACATTTTAAATAAAGAAAATAACAAAGGGAACCAACATAATCATCATTGATTACTTTGCGATCAAATAAAATCCATCGTCATTCTTGAATAAAGCGAAGTTTGATAATGGATGTACTTCAGAACCTTAAAGCTAGTGTCCAACTCAAAGACTTACAAAGCTAGTTCGTATTTCTTTATAAATTCCACGCGACCTGCTTGGATGTCGGAACACACAACACTTCGAAATACCCATATTAAGAAGGAGCTTGAAACCCTCAAACATATTTTCTCACGTGGGCACTTCACAATTACTCATCTTTTACACAAACTTAATCTAAAACTTTCTGTAGGAACCCACATTTCTAAGTGCAATTCGAAAATAGACCAAAAGAGCACTTAGGTTAAAGAAACCAAAAACATGAAATAATCAATTAAAATACAAATTCTCTGTCCAAACCCCATTTGGAAGAGAACAAAGCCGTGAAATTCAAAAAGGTAAAACACATAAACTGGAGAAATCAGAAAAAGAAAACAGAAAACTGAAGAACATCAATGTCATAAAAAACAGAAAAAGATAGCCATAAAATTTTTAAGTTACCTGAAATAACAAGTCTACTAAAAAAAATCTTGGAAACCATTAGGTTAAAGAAAACAAAAACAGCCCAAAAAAGATATCACTTCCCATATAAAACCAAAAATGGATTAGAACAAATATTCAAAACCATAGAAAGCTAAAACCCATAAAACTGGCAAACAAAAATCAGAAAAAAAAAAACAGAAAATTTACGAACCTGAATATCACCAAGAAGAAGACCCATGATCTCCTCAGTCTCAGTAGACAATGCATGGGTCAGACACGTCAACCACACATCCTCCGACATCTTCACACCAGTTAGAGACATCCCTTTTCTTTTCTCTATTTATATGTATATCGATTTTGTGTATGCCTTTATATCTCTGAAGATTTCTCTTCTCGTCCAAAAATCTCCTGAAAATTTCTCCGGAAATGGCTTCAAATACTTGATTTACCTCCTCATGAGGGAGAGAGCCAGACCAAGAGTGAGAGTTTTTGGTTTGGGGTTTGGAGAAATAGGAAATTTAATTTGGGTTCTTGAGGAGTGTGTTGTAACTGATCGGTGTGGTGGGTCGCAGTTTTAACACTCTGCACTCGCGATTCTTGGCCGTTTGATTTTTGTTTTAGATTCTTCTTTTTCTTTCGGTCGATTTACATTTTACCCCTCCAATTATTTACATGATAACATTGTGCCCCATCAAATAGTAGTAATACACACTAATAGCATGAATCTGTTTGGATGGACGTTTAGAATTAAAAGACCATTTATAATTACTGAGGTGTTTGGTGGTTTATATGGAATAGAGTTTTGGAATAAACCAAATTTTGAGAAGTCCATTTGCAAATAAGTGAAAAATGGGGATTTCTAAAACTCATTTCCGTTCTTTCAAAAAAAAAAAAAGGGAAAACTCATTTCCGTTACTTTTATTTTAAGGTTATTCATAAGTTGGTATTTTCCTAATATCTCATCTCTTCCTATTTAAATTTCAAAATAAATTTTTAATTGAGTTTCACCAAACATGGTATTAATGTAAAAGGACTTCTTGTCATCTTGAGAAGTCACTCCATAAACTTATATTTTCTAAATGCATTTTTACTGGAGGAGTGTTCTCAAACAAGCAATTATAAACATCATCTATCTATGTTATAAATTATATATCCTCTTTTATTTTAATCCTCATTTTAAACATAACTATAAAAATATTTAAATTTAACTATTTAACTTTGTAAGTTTTGTAGTCAAACTTAACACTTTTAGAGTTAGTCTCTCATCGACGGTTTGACGGATTAGATCTGTCAGGCTGATTTTGAGCCCTAACAACCAACCTCACCTATAGCCAACCGACCGATCCAATAATAATAATAATAATAATAATAATAATAATAATAATAATAATAATAAATCACGCACGCACAAATTACTCAAATCTTTTCCTCTCGAGATTTGTTCAACTTTCGCCAAATTCTCCATTCCGCCGCCCACCTCGTCACGACGTCACGTCACCCCTCGTCACCATCTTCAGTGGAACGAATGGAGAAGGTGGATTAAGAAACAAACTATCACTAAGCTTCTTCTTTTTCATTGTTCGATCTAAATGGTTTGGTTAGAACTGTGATTGTGGAAACCCAATTTGAGGTTCATCTCTATTGAAGATCTTTTTAAATGCACTCTGTCACATATTAAGTTCATGAGTGTATGGTGAAACGTTAGATATGGTGAAGGGCATCGACATTAATAGAAGTTATTATCATCCTGCTATTTAGTGCTTTGAACTTTTTAGGAGGGAAAATAACTAATACTTTAGAGGAGATCATTAAATACTTTTGAAGAGAACTATTAATACATTTTGGGAAATTATTAATAATTTTTGGGAAAATTACTAATACTATTCAATGAAACTGCTAATACTTTTGAGTGGTACTGCGAGTCTGCTAATACCTTTTACAGGAAAAACCAACACTTTTTGGAGGAATTACTAAAAACCTTTTAGGAAAAAAAACTAATATTTTTTCAGGGAACTACTAATGCGTTTCAGATGAACTACTAATACTTTTGACGGAAAAAACTAAATACTTTTTAGGGGGACTATTAAATATTTTCAAGTGAACTACGTACTAATACTTTTCAAGGGGATTATTATTACTTCTCATGCGCAAAACTAATACTTTTCAAGGGGATTGTTATTACTTTTAAAGAGACTAATAATGTTCCTCAAAAAAAAAAAAAAAACTATACTGCATTTATTATTAAATAACTGATTAAATATTTATAGTTTATGGAATCCATCCATTTGCTTATATTATTTAAGTTGGTACCCAAAATACAAAACTAAGATGTTAATACTCTTTAAACTGCATATCTAACCAAAAAAATCTATATATATATATAATAATCAAGCTTTTTTCCCCCAAAAAAAAAGTTTTTTGAAAATGTTCGTTTGAAAAATGGAAAATAGCAGGATTAATTTTGTGCTCTAGTAGTAGATACTTGTTGCGAGGGTGATTGACCCCGGTTCAGCTCCCATGGAAAGGATTTTTTCCATCCGAACTATGTGGTTCTTTCGACTTTTGCCAACTAAGCTTTTCTTTGGGGACACTTTACCTCCTAAAGTTTATAAGTTTTGCACATTGCCTCATGGGTCTCACCACCGGTGGAATATTCCACCGGAATTTTATCATTTGCCTAGCATGTAGGAGCGAGAAATTGTCATTCTGAAATTATACTAAAGTTATTTCAGTCTGTCATCTAAACTTTTGCGATAGTTAATTTACCATATAAACTTTGAGCGATTTACACTTTGCTACATCGTTTAAAAAATCAAAAAAATTATACTATATACATTTTTTATCTAATTTCTTGATAATAAAAAATTTAACTAGTATGTACTTCAATAAAGTATATATCAATAATATTATTTTATATTTTTTTCTTTTTACTTTTTTGTAGAATTGTAGAACTATAATTCACTTCCTCGATTTACTTTATTATTTTATTAACTAAAAAATATAAAATTAATGTTAATCTATTTTACCAAATTACAAATCATAAATATATAAACAATTATTTATCCATTTTTAGGCAAATAAAACAATATACACAGGCAAATATAAATTACAATATATTAGAATGAATTTTCATAAATAAACTAGTCTAAAAACTTAAGTAAAAATATAATAAACTAAATTAGGTAGTAATAAGTTTGAACCATATGTTAAAAATTCTATACAATATTTTAAAAGTATTAACAACGCAATTCATTAAAGTTGTAATACTTTTATGTTTTTTAAATTTAATCAAATTTATAAATTAAATTTTAAAATACATTATATTATTATAGAATTGACATAGTGTATATTTATAATTTTTTTCACTTTAATTCAACAAAAATAGTTATTTTCCTAATTTTGATGGAAAAAGAGTAAATTAAATAAGTTAAAAAGAAATATATTGTAAAATAATTGTATTGATAATATATTTAAATGAAGTGAATACTAGTTAAATTTCTTATTTTTTGATCAAGCAATTTAAAAAGATATACAATAAAGAAATAAGAAAAAGCTATACAATAAATGTACATACATATAAATTGTTGATTTTTTTTTAATTGAAGTGGCAAAATGTAAATCGCTTCAAAGTTTATATGACAATCGCACAATGTTTAGATGATAAAGTGAATAACATTAGTATAATTTGAGTCAAATGATAATTTTGCCCAAACGCATGACCAATGACAAGATTCTCGATGGAATATTCTTACGCGTCGCTTAAGTCTTAAAAGGCTATGTGCAAAACCCGTGAACTTCAATAGGTAAACTATCCCCAAAAAAAAGTTTAGGTGGCAAAATCGAAAAACTCTTCGAACGTCGGAGGGCAAAGTTTTTTTTCCTCATCAAAATATTCAAAGTTAAGTATGCAAATGAAAAATTTCTAAAATTGAGTAGGTGAAGTACAACATTCACAACAGTTTAGAGGGCAAAATGCAATTATCCATAAATTATTTTGGAAAGAAAGTGAAAATAGGGTGTAAACGATCCGAGCCGAAACGAGCTTTAACTTGTTTGCCATATGTTCGTTTAATTTTATACATGTTCAAGCTTGGCTTGAGCTTGATTCAATTTTAAAAAAGCTTGTTCGTGTTCGGCTTGATAAGAAAATTTAATGCTTGAATGTGTTTGTGAACATGTTCGTGAACGTGTTCGTTTTGAGTTCGTGTTCAATATGTTCAAACAATTAATAACTTTGTTCGCGAACAACAAATAAACAAAAATTTGACTTTTTTCGTGAACGATAAACAAACAAACATTTTTTCAAACTTATAGATGAAAATACATATAAATTATTGTCAAAAAATAAATACACATACACTAAGTAACTAACCAAACAATTGGCAGCCAAACTATATTAGAAATAGTTGAAAAAATATGGGCCAGAGCTTATTTAATGATTTTTTTCACTATATTACGTATTAGGGTAGGGTTTAGAGAGTATTATGTATCTTAAGGGCTTTAAGTCTTTTTAATTTTATTAAAATAAAATATTTTTAATTATTTTTTTAAAATAATCAAGCTATTAGTCGAGCCCTTAACGAGTTTGTTCACGAACAAGTCTAAAAAAATATTATATGAGCTTGTTCTTGAACATTTATAAACGAACACTAAACAAACTTGTTCACGAGCTTTTAGTAAACGGGTATAGAATTGTTCAAGCTCTGTTCGTTTATTACACGAGCCTCAAAATGTGTTCGTTCACGCCACTTAACTAAATAAACGAACATAAACGAACGTTATCCGAAGATATTCACGTACATTTCACAAACGTGTGCTTCACTTACATCCCTAAGTGAAAACAAATAAGCCAAACCAGACCTTTCAAAAAAAAAAAAAAAAAAAAAGCCAAACCAGAAGCTGGGCCCTATTTCTTCGGTACTGTCATTACTCTCCAAAACTTCACAACAAAACCTCTCAGGCACCTCTGCTACTGCTCCTCCACCACAGGTCCACCACCAGTCCACCACCACCACCACCTCCTCCTCCGCCTCCGCCTCCTCAATTCTATTTTTTCTTCACTTTCATATGGCTGCGAGTAAGTTCTCTCTCTATCTCTAAACTCAAGTATGCAGACTTGAGCACTTGCCTTCGTACAATCATACATTTATGCCGTGTGTCTCACATATACCTGTTTGATTTATCGTCTATTCGACTGCGATGGCGTTTAATAGTCATGTTCTATACTATTTTTGTAATTTGCTTTCTTTCTTTACTGATTTCTTGGATTAATGTGCCTTCATTTCCCGGGAATTCATGTATGACCACTTAATTAAATGTTTCTGAAAAATGCATTTGGGTCAAATTACGTTCTGTTTTCATGATTTTTTTTGTTGGTATTTGTTTCAGGCGGTTTTGGGACCTCAGGCCTTAAAGTTACAAACTTGGATTTGGGTTCTGTTGGACCCAAATTGAGAACTCTGCATGGTTTAAGGACCCGAAAAATTGTTCGATTTGATGGTTTAGTGTTGTCACACAGATCAAAGAAGGCAGTATATTATTGCCAGCGTTCCAACTCTGAAGCGAATTGTGAGTTCAATTTCTCTGTAATTTTGGTTCTGCAAATGGAACTTTCTTTCTTGCTTTAGGCTTTGTTTGCCAAGTTGTTGAAGTAACTGTCTTTTGTTTACCTTGACAATTAGAAAACTATTTTTCTATTGTTTCCTAAGTTTATAAAAGATTGGAATAAATGGTTAGTTGTTAGACATGAAACTCTTTGATTTATGAACGTTCTACGGCATGTTATAAAGTGCTAAACGGAGAAGCTTGAGAAATTATCATAAAATTGGTGTATTGGTTCTTGGCATTGTTTTTTAGGCGCAGAGTTCATGATATTTCATTATATAAATTGGTGTACTTAAGTTCAATTGGGTGTGTATTTTATGAGGAATTTTGTTCTTTTTTTCTTTTTTCAGCAAATGCTGTATTGTCATACAGACAAAACATTTTTAATTAACCCCATATGTTCAAAAGAACATATTTCTTTTGAATTAGGTTGTACTTCAGTGGAGATTAAAATCTCTCGGCTGAACATGTTTCAGTAGACTTGATTGGCTGCTATCATGTTTGGAAGAGATTAGAATACACACGGAAATGAATAACAAGTGGAAAAAACATGAAACAGAAAATGGCAAAATGAGTGATAGAAAAAGGAAGTCCTTTTTCGTTCTTTATTTTATGTGTAGTGGTGTTATATGTGCAAATGGAATCATTGCTGTTACAACCTTAATTTTTCCTCTTTTTTGTTCTCCTTTTTCTTTCAATCAGCAGTAGCCACTACCAATTTGGAGGAAAATACCGAAGAAACTGTGTCATCTGATGCACTAAGCACGCTTAGTCCCAACTCATTTGAGGTGAGTTGCTGTTATTTGCATGGCCAGTGATTCGGTAAATCTGCTATGTACTGATGTCCTGTTTATCAGATTTTTATTTCCATGTGTTCGTGGCTTGATAAGATCTAGAGCATTGTAAAGAAAAATTCTGAATACTTTTGGACAAATAGATAACACATTCAATTACATTTAGAACTTGTGGGAGATTTTCTGTTTACTTTGAACACTTTATGCAAAATTGCAAATCCTTATAATGATAATTACATAAACACCCCTGAGGTTTGGACTAATTAAAAAAAAAGACCCATAGATATTTCAATATTACAAAAAACCCATCGGGTTTGATTCTGTCATAAATTTAAAGGTGTAACTGAAGTATTTTTATGAATGTCATGGGTGTTTTAAATGCTTTTTGCTTATAAAGGGGAAAATGTAAGACGGAATCAAACCTCAAGGTTTTTCTTCCTCAAAAATCTTAGGTTTCTTTTGTAATTATCCGAACCTCAGTTTTTTTTTTCTTTTTGTAATTATTTCTAATTACAATTGTCTAGTTCCCTTTGATTTTCAGTTTATAGCTTTTCAATTTCCTATCACCTTGAGGCTCTTGGAAAAACTCAACTACCTATTAGGTCATCTCTAACTATCAAGCCAATGCATGCAAAGATTGCAGATATTGTGATACTTTATGCTGCTTTGTAGAAAGCACACAATCTCTATAAATACACAACAGTTCCGTATATAAAAGGCAGCCAGCTTATGCGAGTTTTCCATTTTACAGGTAGAAGCTCTTTTGAAGGTGCTATGTGACACAACATCAGTCGCGGAGATTGAACTTAAAGTGAGCAATTTTTTGTTTTCTGTATATTCATGACGAATGTGCCCTTCCCTACCTCATACCTAGGAAGGAAAGGGGGAAAAACAGAAGATTCGTTGTTGTCCAATGTTTCTGGAAAACATCAACTTGACTTCAGCTTGACTGTAATATAACATCAAATGCTTTTATTTAGTAGAAATAATTACAAATACTATTTAGCGGACGGGGCTATCCCAACGGGCTCTTTCCTTAAACTTTCCCTTTGGGCTTCCCATCCGCGTCTGCGTCGCCACTCATGGACTTCCCACTGGAAGTGGGTTTCATGCATTTCCCCACACTTGAACCAGGACCTCGGTACTTTAGCCTGGAGGTCCTGGTTCGAGTGTGGGGAAAGACATGAAACCCACTTCCAGGGGTAGGAAGTCCATGAGTGGCGACGCAGATGGAAAGCCCAAAAGGAAAGGTTAAGGAAAGAGTCCGTTTGGGATAGCCCCGGTCGTTACAACTACCTTGAGGTTTAGCCTAATTACTGAAAAAAAAAAATCAATTACCTTTCAAAATTACAATTACACCCATGATGTATACTTAAGTTTTACAAATTGAACCATATTATTTGTAAAATAAATACAAACATGGAGGGGTATTTGAAATACTTATGGGTGTATTTGTAATTTTGAAAGATAGCTGAATCTTTTTGTAATTAAAATAAACAGCACCGGTAGTTTTTGTAATTATTCCTATTTAGTTGGTTTGAAAGTTCAGTCTTCTTCAATGCCTTCTCCATTGATCTTGTTTTTTTCTTTTTTAATTTTCTCGTGGTTAGCTTGGGGAATTTCAGTTACACGTGACACGAAACTTGGCTGAGCAAAGTGCTCTTCCACAAGAGCCACCAGTTTTGGCTCCAGTTACTGCCCATGCAGTTGTTGAGACACCTGGCTCGAACAGCTCCGCCTCACCACCATCTTTAGCCCTTACCAAACAAGGGCCTTCCTCAGGTGGAGTTCAGACATTGCTTGACAAGGCAGCAGATGAAGGTTTGATGATACTTCAATCTCCAAGGGTGAGAATAGAATAACTATTTTTTTAATGAATGACAGTCTTTCTGAATGTTTATATTAACCAACGTATACCTGATGCAGGTTGGGTATTTTAGGAGATCCCGGACCATTAAAGGGAAGCGGGCTCCTCCATCATGCAAAGAGGTATTTGTTTATTTGATTTTGTTGTTTTCCAACTGTTTCTTTATATGTGTTCTGTAGAAATGATTCGTTTATTCTTAGGTATAATTACAAAAACCAGCTTGAGGTTTAGCCAAATTACCAAAAAAAAAAAAAAAAATCCTGTTATCTTTTTAAGTTACAAACACCCCAATGAGGTTTGTGTTTGTTTTACAAGTTGCTCCCTTCAATAGGCGCAATTTGTAAAATAGAAATATACATAAGTATTTGTGATTTTGAAAGATAACTGACTTCTTTTCGGACTAGGTTAAAACCAGAAGGGTAATACTTTTAATTATCCCTTATTATGATTGTTTGGGAGAACTTGACAACTTAATGCATCTTTCAAGTGCATTTCAACTTCAAATTTGCTCCTTTAAGGTGTGAACTGTCTTTTCTTCTACAACGTGTCTACGAAATTTATGGTCAGAGGTTACATGCGCATGGATGAGAGATGATATAACCACTTATTAGCTATACACAGTATCACTCAATAACATGTTTCTATTATTAAACCATTCATGAATCTAAATATCTCCTTCTACTCAATGGTTTTCTTCTTTAGTAGAACTTTGTTCTTTTCATAACTAATCCTTATTCGTTATTGAACAAGAGTATTTAAGTAATGGTATCGATGCCTTTTCACAATGAGAGATATCCACATTTATATGCATGTTTTATTTTTATTTATATATTTATTTTTTGCCTAATGGCTCATGACTATTGACCAGTTCAAAGCCTTCCTATTATTGTGATATTGCCTGCAATTTCCTCTAGTCACAATTTCTGGTTGTTGCTTAACAGAAAGACATAGTAAAAGAGGGCAGGGTGCTCTGCTACATTGAACAGCTAGGCGGTGAAATCCCCGTTGAGGTTTGGGCCTTGCTTTAACTATCACTTGTCGGTCAAGTTATTTCATTTCGATAAACTCGTACTGTTCCATTTAATATTCTCTTTTTCGTGAAAAGTTAAGTTATCGCTGCTGCTCTATGGTTAATATTTACATTTGAATCAATCTGAGAGGGTATTTGGCTGTGTTTGGTATTTTTTATATTTTTTAATGTGAGAATCCAATTTTTTTTTTTTTTTTTTTAAAAGATCTTATTTTCATAACCTTCTTTGATTTTGACTATTTTAATTACAAAATTGCCGTTACTAACAACTTATTTTATCCAAACACATCAATAATTTAATTTCAAAATAAGATCAAACATCTTATAATATAACATGTAGGAGCTAATAAGCTTTAGCCAAACACCCTCTAAGTGATATGCTTAAAAGAACTGAACTTAATTCATTCCTTTCTCTTTGATTGTTTTGCCAGTCCGACGTTTCTGGAGAGGTGGTTAAGATACTAAGAGAAGATGGCGGTTTGCATCTTGCTTCTTCCCTTATTATTATTTCTCATTTATGACGGGTTTTCTTGTTCGTTTGCATTGATATACTTTCTCACTGTGATGTTTACAGATCCTGTTGGGTATGGCGATGCTCTTATTGCGGTCCTTCCTTCATTTCCTGGAATTTAGAAGCTTAAGTAGATCTTCCTATGCAACTTGTCAAGATCCAATATTCCTGGTTTCGGCTATCTTTTTGTATGTAATGTATTTTCTTTGATTTTCGATTCTCTTTGTATATGTGCGTGCATTGGGGTCATGGGGGAGCTTCAAAAGAGCGAAAACGCCTAAGTAATTTGAGGTATCATACGTATTTACTGATTGAACAAATCGAATAGAAAGACTCAAGACTGGCTCTATGAGTGTTTATACGCATTTTAACTTTGAAGAAAAATGTGTTTTTGTGGTAGATTTTGAAGAACTCATCTGATTGCTGTGTTGCAGTTTTTGTCATTATTATTTAGGCAAATTACAAAAGTTGTCCTTTAATTATAGATCCAATTGTCCTTCAAAACTACAAATACCACCCCTAGAGATTTGTGATTCTTTTTACGAATATTCCTCGATAGGTGCAATTCGTAAAATTGAAATAAATGTTAAGGGGTATTTGTAAATTATAATTTTGAAAGATAACTGTGTTTTTTTTGGTAATTAAGCTAAAATTTAAGGGTAATTTTGGTAAATAGCCCTTATTCATGCTTTGCACTTATTTTTTCAACTTGACTTTCTTGTTGGGAATGACTTGAGAAAATTTCCACTCACTGGTCCTTTAAATTTCACAAAAACATGACTTGCTAGTTGCTACATATATACATGTCCCTTGAGCATGGAAATTGGTTTTTGAATATTTTTTTACCAAAACAGAGACTAATAATTACTAATAAAATGCATATTTAACATGAACTTGCACCAACTAGGTTTTCTTTATTTACATCTCTTTACTGATTGAGTATACTCGAAAGTCGACCGGGCTAAAGCGTCGATCGGATCTATACATTTTCTCCATAAAGGATCATCTGGTGGCAAAAGCTGCTGCAAATCATCGGAAGCAAGAATGATTCTGTTCACACCTCTTACCAGCAGAACTTGAACTGCAATTCTGAACAAATTTTGTGCTCCTTCAAAGTCTTTTCTGCTTAATGCTTCCATTGCAGGGATCACAGTATGTTCCATGGTTGCCTTATCTGGTACTACAACCTCAAAACCCTGCATATATTAGCAACCCAAAATTTCAATCATTAAAAAAAAAAAAAAAAAAAATTAAGGTTGTTAAAGAAACTGGATTTATTAGCAGATTACAAAGCATTTGGAAGATTTTCAACTCCTATTTTCAGAATGTGAACTAGAACATGAATTGCAGTATATGGTTTCGTTTACTTGCTTTGATTGGGTGTGATAGATACCTGATCAAGGGCCATATTCAATTTGCTCGACCAGTAATAAGCCCGTGATATGCTAATGGCCCGATATTTAATCTAAACTCCATTGGCCTGATTTCTAATCACAAGCGTGGCCGTGCCTAGCAATTCTTCGCCGAGTCAAACTTTAAAATGCGCCTTTTTTTTACTAATTTAAAGACAACATAAATTAATATTAAAAAGATAAGCTTTCTAAAATGTACAAAATTAGTTAAATAATATGGTAATCATGTTCAAAGTAATTATTTAAATACAACTCGTCTCGCGTTTTGGCAACAAAAGTATTAATCAAGTCTATATAATCAAGTTGCTCAATAATTCCTTTCTCAATTGATAATATAGCTAACCCATTCAATCTCTCTTGTGACATGGTTGATCGGAGAAAAGTTTTAATGAGCTTCAACTTTGAGAAACTTTTTTTGCACTTGCTACGAAGAATCGTATCGTCAACAAGATCTTATAAGCAATGTAAGCATTTGGAAAACAACTATCCATTTTCTTCAAATAATCCACCATTTCAATTCTGATTTCGTTTCTCTTGGTAAAGAGCACTTCAAAAATGATAACTTCGAAAATAAATCACTACCATCAATGTCGAGCAACCATTCTGCGGTCGAGAATTTTGAAGATTTTTGCAAGACAAATTGTGCATATTGCAACCTCTCCAAGCTTTCATCGTTAGCATATTGCAACCTCTCCAAATTCAAGAAAACCAAAAGTTTCCTCATACATTTTAAATCAGGCAAATCGAGTTTCTATAGAAGAACGTGCTTGATATATTATAAAGAGAAAATAGTTAATTCGAAAGAATCCTCTCGATTATGATACTTCTTCACTATTGTTTTCATCAAATTGTTTCTTTCTTCGAATATTACGTTTTTCTCGAAATACGACTTCGATGCCTATCTCACTTGCCATTTCTTTAGCCTCACTCATGGCCTTATGAAAACCATCTTCTCTATATTCTTCAAGAAATGAAATAAGTCCTTGCAAAAGAGTGATAGCAACATCAATATCCATGTACTCGGATTGAAGAAATTTACTCACAGTGTTGATTGCATATAACAACTTATACCAAATTACCACATCGAGCAAGAACTCAAAATTCTCGAATTCATATAATGCCAATGATTCAGCTTCACTCTTTGTGTTTGGATCTTCAGTATCATGTGTCAAGTCAAGTAAAGCATCTCTTATTATTTGCACAATTTGTTCTTTTATAGCTTTGACACTCTCAACATGACTTTCCCAACGTGTTTGTGACAATGGCTTAATTGTCAAACCCTTCACACAATCTTTAAAAAAATTTCATCTCTTGGTAGAAGAAGAGAACAATATATAAATGCGTTGGATCACTCCAAAAAAGACATAGATCTAGGACAAGAGTTTGCCATATCACATAATGTCAAATTAAGACTATGACAACCACAAAGAGTATAAAAAGCTCTCGAATTTACTTCAAATAGTCTTTTCTGAACACCTTTATTTTTTTCTTTCATATTAGCTCCATTGTCATATCCTTGACCTCTTATATCATCAATATCAAGTCCAAGATTGACCAAAGCATTTTGAAGATGTGTAAAAAGCCCAAGTCCTCGAGTATCATCCACCTCAAAAATTGTACTCAATATTCTTCTACTTTTGTGGAACTTTTTTCAATCATCCAAGCATCGTATGATAAGAGACATTTGCTCCTTGTGACTAGCATCTGGAGTACAATCAAGAATGACTGAAAAATATTTTGCATGTTTAATTTTTGCAAGTATTTTTTTCCTCACTTCATTTGCCAACATCTGGATCAATTCATTTTGAATTCTATTACCGAGATATGTAATATAAGTCTCTTGGTTTTGAATACGCCGAATGTGCTATTTCATTATTGGATCAAACTCAAGAATCATTTCAATCATTTGCAAAAAGAAACCATGGTTCTCTTCATAAAGTTTCTCACAACTTCCTCGAAAAGCCAAGTTATTTTTGCCAATCGTTGCACAACCGATATTATCCTCTCGCAATACTTGCCTCCAATGTTCTCTCTCTTTATTGAGTTGTACTTGTACATTTGCATCAATTGTCTTATTTTTTTTCAATCTTCTTTCTAATTCAAGCCAACTAGTCATACACTCCATGTGCTCCCTACTTGATTCATGAGTTAGTAGACAATGACTCAAATTATGCCAGTCGTTGAATCCTTCATTAACAAGTTGATTGACTCCAGCTCTTTTCTTGAACAACTTGCAAGCAAAACAAAAAACTTTGTTCAAAGATACCGAATATAATAGCCATCTCCTATCAATTTCCTCCCCGTTTGGTAGAATTCTTATGTAATGCGATACATCAAAATATCTTTTGACACTATCCTTAGGAAATAAGCTTTGAGCCTCTCTTTTCGCCCTCTTTCCACTAAAAAGTCTCTCACTTTTTATCAATGTTGCCCCACTTTAGGGATCATCAAAATTTGAACTTTCATGTTGAACAAGCTCACCATCATTCTCATTGAATTCATCCACTTTGGTTGATTGAGGAACTTCCTCATTGTCATTCAAATCATCTACATCGATTTGATTTAAACATCTCTTCATTATTATTGTTGAGTGGTTGAGACATGTCTTCAACATCAATTTCATTCTCCTCCAACTTATTCTCTTGTTCTCCATCCATCAAATTTTTATTTGCATTTGAACTCTCTGATTTGCTCGTTTGTTGGAAGTAAAATATTTGTTGATATCACCAACTTGACTTTGGGTTAATTCTTCTATCCTTTGTTTATTTTTTCTCTTTTGGTGTCCGGACATTTGTTTGGGATGCATGATGATTCTAAAAGAAAATTGGAGATTAAAAAGCTAACAAATAATTCATATTTTATCTATCTACAAATACAAACTATAAAAGAATAAAAAATAAAAGACATACATAGATGATATAAAAATATGCAACATTAGGGTTAGAAATTCAAATTCTCATTCAACATAAAACTTATTTCTTAAAATTATTGGCATTTAAATTAGTAAAAACATAATACCAATCAAATAAAAATTACCTATTTTGAAGGTGATCTTGTGGTGGCTAGGGTTTTGAAGACTTGAAATTGGAAGAAGAAATCAAATTGTGGAGCACACCTCCTCTCTCAAATTCTTTAATGTTCTCCTTTTCTTTTTTTTCTCTTTTTATGTTCTTCTTTTTCCTTCTTTTTTCCCTTTGTTTTCTATCCCTATATCGCCTTCAGCCTTTTTTTTCTTTTTTGACAGCGTCTTCAGTCTTCTTGACAGTGAATACTTCTTGACAGATGATATATGATGTGCAATTTTTTGGGCTTAATTTGCTTTCTTTTATTTGGGCTTTTAGGTTGCTTTTTTATTTGGACTTTTAAAACTTGAAACATCTTATTAAACCATGTACCAGGTATGAGTATATATATGTATAATTTATAAAATTATTGGGCCCCTAATTTTACCAATTTTTGTGGGCCTGAGTCCATTGACTCATTTGATATATGCTAGGCACGGGCCTGATCACAAGATTAGGAGAATGCATACTAAGATATGAATGAACATATTTAAACCTTCCTTACAAAAAAGATGTCCAGAAAGTAGTTATTATAGCTTTTAAGTAGCAATATAGTTTTCACCATTTTGTAAGGACAAAATTGGATAGGGATGGCAAAATCCTCATGAAACCATCCCGTTGGTACCGAATAATTTGGGATGGGGAATCCCCGATTAATTAGGGGATGGGAGCGGGGATGGGGATTCCCCGATTTTTTTCGAACCGGGGATGGGACGGGATGGTATTTATATCCCCCGTCCCATTCCCGCCCCCCGTCCCTCGCCCGATTAGATGAAACGGGATTCCCGTCCCCGTTCACCGAAATATATATATTATATATATTATTAATAGTCTACTAAAAATAGTTGTTAGTGAGAGGGATTTATGTTTATATATTTTTTTATTTTATTAAATTGTAAAATTAAATCCTAAAAATTATGTGTTTTATATTGTAATAATTTTTAATTTTTAAAATTACAAGACTTTGTATTTAAAAATTGTTGTATTTAACTCAAATTGTTAAAGTATTTTATATTATGGAGTTATTATAAGATTAGCTAGTGATTCATGATATTTCATCTATTTTAATTATTAATTATTTTATGTAAAAAAATATATTTTTTATTAATAAATACAAAACGGGACCCGATTCCCCACGGGGACCCCGTTCCTCGAATGAGAATTCCCATCCCCGTACTAGATGCCCAAAATGGGAAATGGTATGGGGATGGTATTGAAATGGGATTCGGGGATGGGGATGGTATGTCCTATACCAGCCCCTCTGCCCCCGCCCATTGCCATCCCTAAAATTGGAAAAGAATTAAGGGATAATTACAAAATCTACCCCTGATTGCTGAGGTTATTCCTAATTACATAAAACTCTAGTTATATTTCAAAATTACAAATATCCCATTCAGGTTTATTTATTTACCTAACAAATACCCTCTCTTGAGGGTGCAATTTTAGAAGCTAAAAACAAATGTGAGGAGGGTATTTGTAATTCTAAAAGATAACTGAGTTTTTTTTTTTTTTTTTTTTGGTAATTGGGCTAAATCTCGGGGTTAGTTTTTGTAATTAACACAAAAAATTAATTATTACATTAGCAAACACAGGCGCAAGCAAACACAACTTCAAGTTTCATCATATTCTATTGTAATCTATCACATACAATCGAAGCAAACGAGACTCAATAAGCGATTAAATACCTCGTTTTCAAGCTTGTCTCGATACATTTTCGCAACCAAAGTCGTGTTCGTCGCAAGAACGCCTATACGAAGACGACTTCCAGCTTCGATCGGCCTTAACTTCTCCTCCTTGAGTTCCTTAGCTACACATTCACCCATATGAAGAAAAGGAACACAACAATTCTCTCTAATCTCATCATACCAACAATGTGAAACATGACAAGGCATCACAACACAACAAACTCCACAATTCTCAAGAAAAACTCTTTTGCGCCTCAAATTTTCCACGATCGAACGAGGATTAGTATAAACTCGTTCGGTTTCAGCAGAAAATGAAGGGAAAGAACTTTGTTCAAGAGATAAAAGCTCCTTGCTTAGTGCTGGATCTGTACAAAGCACTAATGGGAGATTGTTTTCTTCGTCCTGCAACTTCAAGTTCAGTTTTTCGGTAAATTTCAGACAAGAATTAACCGATAGACCTCCGATTATCCCTATAGCATTGGCTTGATCAATCAACTGACCACTAAAACTGTTAATTCCTTGGGATTGTGGGATGATTGATGGTGGAAATTTTACCAAAGCGTGATTTTTCGGTTTTTTGATCTGGCTTGTATCTCTACTTACACAACAGTTTATACTAGGCAGATAAGTGAATGATCAACATGCCTGTAATCAAACTTTAGAACTAATTAGACACACACAAAAGGTTGACAAAGTGAAAAAAATTACTGCATTAGCAATAAACCTTTGTAATAAAAACTCAATTTTAAGATATTACAGATGCACAAACACATTTAAAGCTTGATTTACACAAATTCTGCCAGAATCACAAAGAGACTTATTTTCCTCTAAATCAGCTACCACTGGATTTAATGAATCATAAATATCTTACAAAGAAAAATTACCTCTAAAATTGCAAAATTGATAAAATGAAGATGTAAAAAATCACTTTATTTCAGCTTCTAAGAACTCAATCTTTCTAGAACACTGAAACCCTCAAAGCAAAACTTACCCTGAAAAATGTATATCTTTTTTCAAGAATTGCCCAAAAAATTAACCCTAACTCAACAGCCAAATTCAAAATCCAGCAAGAAAAAAAGTCTCTCTTAATAATATCTTAGTATCCCACCATCCCCACCCCCTAAAATCTAAAACCCATAATTCTTTTTAATATTTTTCTTGAAATTCATCAAAATTTCAAGAAAAGGCCAAGGAGGGGTGCAGGGGACAAAAGGGGTTCAAGAAAGCGAGTGAAAAAGAAAGGGCTCCATGATTAGAGGGCTTTATCACAAAAACCAACAACAAAAAAAAAAACAGAACCCATCAAATTACCCTGGAAATAACCTTCACCGTGCATGTCCTCAATCACATTTTCTTCTTACTTGGGAGAAAGTGAAATAATTCAATCATTGTGAACTAAAGAACTAGAAAACAAAAAACAAAAAAAAAAAAGTCTTGGTAGTGTTTTGTAAAATGTTCCAACATGGAGTGTGATTGCATGGTGAGGTACTTTAAAAGGTGAATCAGTGATTATTTCGAGAAAATGGGATAAGCTTTGGTAAAAATTTTGGGGCCCTCTCTTTAGTTTTAACTGCACAGTTTGATGAAATTCAGAATGTGTCAGGCTAAAAGTATTCCTTTATTTATATATATATATATATATATATATATATATAGGATATGGATCAAATAGCCCCTCCTATTTGGGGTGAGTCGTGACACATCCTAACCATGATCAACAATTTTGGGTGATCCAGATTTTTAGGGTTTTTTTATGTTTATTTTTTTGTTTCAGCAATTAAAAAAAAATAGGGTGGTAATTTGGCACTTTAGAATCGATTATTAAGATTTCATTCCCTCTTTCACGTGATTTCACCCACTTTTCACGCACACTCTCTCTCCAAAGCGTTTCGGTTCAAAAAAAAATTTCTCTGTTGCTTTATGTAGTATAGGATTGTTGCTTATGACTTGCTTATGCATGCAGCTTAATGTATTCGTGATGCATGTGTAGTGTATATTCGTTGCTTATGTAGTATAGGCTTATTGCTTATGTAGTATGAGTTTGTTCTTATGACTTGCTTATGTAGTTAATGTATTTGTGGTGCATACGTAATGTATATTCGTTGCTTATGTAGTATAGACTTGTTGCTTATGTAGTATGAGTTTGTTCTTATGTAGTTAATGTAATTGTGGTGCATACATAGTGTATATTCGTTCTTGTGTGGTATAGACTTGTTGCTTATGTAATATGGGGTTGTTGCTTATGACTTGCTTAGTTAGTTAATGCAATTGTGGTGCATACATAGTGTATATTCGTTGCTTTGTGTAGTATAGGCTTTTGCTTATGTAATATGGGGTTGTTGCTTATGACTTGCTTACGTAGTTAATGTATTCGTGGTGCATACGTAGTATATATTTGTTGCTTATGTAGTATAGACTTATTGCTTATGTAGTATGAATTTCTTGCTCATGACTTGCTTATGTAGTTAATATATCTAAAAGCACCATGACACATCTATACAAGCAATAAACTACATCTTCATAAGCAACATTCGAATCGTAGCAAGTTTTTAGCAACTATGGCGAATTGTTTGCAACTTTTTTCAGCCCCTGTAATCGTTGAAGAAGAAAGATGAAGAATTTCTCACGAGTAGTGCATTGAAGAAGAAGGAGGAAGAAGAAGGAGGAGGAGGATTGTTACGTGATTTTGTTTTGAGATTTGGAAGGATTGCGTGAATCCATGAATACGTGAATCCCATGAATATTGCTTTGAGAGGATGACTAATTTACCCCGTGTTTAATTAACTAGCTTGTAATTTGTAATTTTGCCTCTTAAATCGCATCCCTTGAAAAAAATTAGATATATGGCTAGGATTGGTCCTTATGGATTTACCTTATGAAGTGGTCTCATATAACCCCATCCCTATATATATATATATATATATATATTAACATAATGGAAAACTAGGTGACAATTGGTCATCGGTAGGATTCGTGTTGATTTTGGGTTATGCTTCAAGTACATCAAAAATTAATTAAAATATAAAATAACTATGTTTTAGACAAATTAGTAACATCGTGTCGATTCATGTCAGTTGTGTTCGGGTTTGAGTTTTCGTGTCCGTGTTCGGATTTGTCTCAATAACTTCGGTCGGGTTATCGTGTGTTGTCGGGAATTGCCACCCCTATGGAAAACACTAAAAATATTAAACTTTTGAGCTTTTAATTATGAAGAATTATTCAAGTAAAAACAGGTAAAAAGTTGAGTGTTTTTTTTTTTTTTGAAAAAAATTTGTAGATAACTCAAAATTGTTTCAGATAATTTTTGCCCCCTTAATATTTCAAATAAATAAAAAACAACCCACTTTCTAAGAAACATTATATATAATATATTACATAATTATTATACATATAACATAATATATCTATCTTTGGATATTTATTATATTTTATTTATATTATGAATATATATAATATATATCAATATATGTTTTTATATACATGAATGTGTATATATATATATATATTTACATACAAATATACATGAGCATTTAATTTACAATTTATTTAAAGTATTTGTAAAGATCCAGCAAAAGTTCAGTTAGTTGAAAGTTAAGTTAGTTAGAAATTAGCTTTTTGGTTAGTTAAGCAAGTTAGTGTACAGTTAGTTTGTTGTTATTCCTTCATCTATATATATATTCCAATGTAACAGTACTTTCCATCATCTTGTGATAATAGAAAAGTTCTACTTCTTCTTTTCAATACAATTTTATGCTCTTCAATATGGTATCGAGTTTGAGTTTTTTTTTTCTCGTTGCTCCTCTGCTATTTCTTGATCGATTCTACATCGATTCTGTTCTTGATCGATTCTCCATCGAGACATTTGCTTCTTGATCGATTTTACTTCAATCTCTCTCGGCCAATTTCTTTAAGTCTTGGCTCTCTTGATTCTACATCGAAAAATTCTTCAAGAAAATTCATCATTTCTCTACTTCTCCAATCAAGATGGAAGTTCTGCTTCAAGATCCAACCCCTGCAGATGATTTCTCCTCTCCATTTTACCTACACCCGCTGACAATCCAGTGGGTGTTATAGTGTACGAACCCTTCACCAGGAGAGAATTATACATCATGGAGTGGAGCCGTTTCCATGGCTCTAAGTGTGAAAAACAAGATTGCTTTCATTGATGGCTCATTGCAGTTCCATCACCCTCTTGACTCTTGCTTACACTGGTCCTTTCTTGGATATTAAACTCTATATCCAAGGACATTCGCCAAAGCTTGCTATATTTTTCAACCGCAAAAGAGGTCCGGGATGAGCTTAGAGTCGATATGTTAGAAGTGATGGCCCTAGAGTGTTTCATCTTGACAAATCCCTCGATTCAATCTCCCAAGGTTCTCGCCTATTATCGTATTATAATTCCTTTAAGGGGTGTGGGATGAATATATCAACTATAGACCAATCCTAAAATGTTCTTGTGGCAACTGTTCTTGTGATTTCTCCACTCAAATGGCTACAATTCAACAACAAGATTTGATTATAAAATTTCTTGTAGGACTTCATAAGTCTTATTCTCGATTAAGGAGCCGATTCTTTTAAGTTCTCCTTACCTTCTCTTTCAAAAGTTTATTCTTTGCTATTGCAAGAAAAACACAAGAGAACACTCAATAATTCCACGGATATGTCAACACCTGTTGAGTCTTCTATGGCAATGTTGGCCAAACAAGGTTTTAATCCCAAGTTTCAAAACAAAGACAAGAAAAAGGCAAAATGCTCACTGGGTGGCTTTACCGGGTCATACTATAGACAAATGCTTCAGCTCATTGGGTATCCCCAGGATGGAAAGGGCCAAAGGGACCAAGAAACTTTTTCGATTCAAGAAATAATGCAAACTTGGTTCGATCTGGAGATGTTGATAACAAAGATACTCGGATCATTCTTTGTTTTCTCATGATTTAGTGGAAAAGTTCTTGACATTTGCTAAAAATATTCAGTCCACTAACCCCACAAATCCATCTCACTACAACTCGCTTTGCGCTCATCCATCAAATGCTACTAACACATCAAATGATGCCAATACGGTATACCCCTGTTCATAAATCTTTCAATAAAGGTAAATTTAATTGGATCTTAGATCTTTGGTGCTACAGATCACATGATTTGTGATGTCTCCATATACACTAATACTCCTATTCGGTATATATTGTAACATCCCGTTTTCATAATAAAATACGACTTATAAAGTAATAATGCGATTTATAATAAATGTGAATTTTCCAAAGATCATTACCATTTAAAGCGATAATAAATAAAGAAAAAAAAACTGTTAGATAAAATTTCAAGAACTATTCCATAGATAAATTTTAAATACCAAACATTAGAAATATCCAAAAAAAAATTAAGTTTATTGTTCTAATTTTATTATTTGGGTCACCGCCTCCACGTGTCCCGCCAACTCCATCATTCATCTGAAATAGAAATATATTTGGGGTGAGCATTCAACGGCTCAGTAGGAGCGAATTTGTCCAAGTTAAATACACAATACACATTACAAATAACATGCTCAACATTTAAAATGTGAATAGCTATGACATTGAAACATGGCTCGCACTTAGGGGTTTCAGGACCGAGGGAACTTTTATGCCCCGGATCTCGTATGGTCCCACACGACTATAGACATTTAAAATATGGCTCGCATCCGGATTTCACCGGAGGGAACTTTTATGCCCCGGACCTCAGATGGTCCCACGCGACTATATACACGTAGCATGTAAAAGCAATATTATCAAGCAACATATAAAGAGCATTTAACATGGACAAATAAAAGAAGAAAACCCCTACCTCGAAAAGTAGCGTAGAGAGAGTGTGTCGAAGAGTGGAAAATTCTATGCCCGAAAATTCTCGTTGCCTACAATTAGAATTAAAACTAGTATTAATATTTTGTAACTTTTATATAAATTTAATTATATATATATAATAGAAATTAAATTGGTTAAAATTAATTGGATAAAAAAATTAGAAATCTCCTAATAAACCACATTTCTTTCCCTATTCCTCACCCCAACCCCCCACCACCCACCCCCCAAGCCCACCCCCTCCTGGCCCCACTCATTTCTTCTTTCTTTCTTGTTGTTTCCCGTCACTTTCCAAACCCCCCATCCTCTCTCTCTCTCTCTCTCTCTCTCTCTCTTAATCTTTTTCTCTGTAATCCTTTTCCTTCTTCTACAATAACCCATCTCCCCTAAACAATAAACCCATTTCCTTTCATCTCCTTCTCGCTACACACCCATTTCTTTTTCAAGGTCCAACCCCACGCCCATACCCACCCACACACCACCACCACATTTCTCTGCGTGCGTGCGGAGGCGGCGGCGGCTGGCAAGAAAGGGCGAGGTTATCTTTCGCCATTTATCGTCCCGATTTCTCTCATTCTTTCTCTGTGTTTTTGTTTTTTTTTTTTTTAACTCGTTGGTTTGGACAAAGTGGAAAGTGAGAAGAGAAACAAAGAATTTTTACCTTTAGGTATTATTAGCTCGTGTGTTTCAATTGTTTTAGAAATAGTATGTATATATATGTAGTAATTGTTGGTTTTGGGGTTTGGAAAGTTGGAATTTTAATGAAATTTTGTTTCAATTTGATTGATATGATTATTTTTTGATTAATAGGGATTTGATATATATTTTTTTCTAACGGAAGTTTTTCCAGTTTAATTGCTATTGTTTTTTATTTTATTATTATTATTCTTGTCAAGTTTGAATTAATATAAAGGTAAATAAACGTCTGCAATTATGTTAATTTTAATAATAGATTGGTTGACTAAGATAAAATCTTTGATTTATAGGGATATTTGTTTGGATTTATTGTTAATTAATTTGATTGTTATAATTAAAAGATTTTTAGGATAATTTATATATATATATATATATATATATATTGGTACTACCATATTTGGATAGATGAAATGGGCTTGGACTTGGGCTTGAGATTGGTGATGGGTTTAGGATCATTCTAGTGGGCCAATATAATAAAATATAAAAATGAAGTTTAAAACTAATCTATTAGGCCCAATATAATAATATTTTTCAGATTTTCCCCAAAATTTTAAAATCCCTAATTGTTAAACAATCAAACCCTAATTTCTATTTTCCCCCAATTTCTTGGGTACTACATCTTACTCTCCTAAAAATTAATTTCGTCCTCGAAATTCGAATACTTACCAAAATTAAGGAAATCCGGATACTTAGCTCGAACATCTTCTTCACGTTCCCATGTGGCTTCCTTCTTATCATGTCGTTTCCATTGGACTTTGATCGGGCCACATCTTTATTTCTTAATTTGTGTATTTTTCGTTCTAAGATTACCTCAGGTGCTTCTTCGTAAGTCAAATCGTCCTTGATTTCTAGCTCTGAGTAATTGACAATATGACTTGGGTCATAAACGATTTCCTGAGCATTGATACATGGAATACATTATGAACGGATGACAACTTCGGTGGTAATGCTAATTGGTATGCTAGTTCACCGACTCGTCGCAGAATTTCGAATGGGCCAATGTATCTTGGCTTTAATTTTCCCTTTTCACCGAAACGAAAAACACCTCTCATAGGTGCCACCTTCAAGAATACTTTTTCCCCAACATCAAACTGTAAATCCTTCCTCCTTCGGTCCGCGTAAGATTTCTGTCTGCTTTGTGCTACCTTCATTCGGTCCCGAACCTTTTCAATTTTCTCAACTGTCTGCTCAACTAATTCCGGTCCCAAAATTTTCTTCTCACCCACTTCGCTCCAATACAAGGGTGACCTACATTTTTCTTCCGTACAATGCCTGACGGAGCCATTTTAATGGTCGCTGGTAACTATTATTGTAGCGAACTCCACCAAAGGTAATATTGACTCCCAGTTTTCACAGTCGAGCACACACGCCAAAGCATGTCTTCTAGTGTTTGTATTGTTCTTTCCGATCGTCCATCTGTCTGTGGGTGATAAGTGTACTAAAGCTTAACCGTTCCCAATCTTGTTTGTAGACTTTTTCAAAATTTTGATGTGAAACGTGGGTCTCTGTCGACACTATCGCCACACGGGGACCCCGTGCTTTTTACAATTTCTCGCAATATATATCCTTGCATATTGGTCCATTTTTAACGTCATTTTCTTTGGCGGAAAATGTCTTGATTTTGTCACTCGGTCAACTATCACCCACACAAAGATTATTCTTCTTGACCGATAGAGGCAACCCGACTACGAAATCCATTGTTATATGTTCCCATTTCCATCACTGGGATCTCAAGAGGTTTTAGTAGCCCGATGGTCTTTGATGTTCACTTTGACTTGTTGACACGTCAAACATCTCGCTACAAATGACCCGATGTCTCTTTTCATGCTCCTCCACCAGAAGGCTTCTTTCAAGTCTTGGTACATCTTCGTACCACCAGGGTGAGCCGTATATGGCGTATTATGAGCTTCCTCAAGAATTTCACTTCTAAGTTTTTCATCCTTAGGTACACATAATCTCCCTTCGTAAGCCAATACGCCGTCGGCTGTCATCTCAAAACCCTTAGTACTTCCTTCTTGAATTCGTTTCTTCATTTTATTCAGAAATATATCTCGTGGTTGAGTCTCTTTGATCCTATCTCGCAACGTGGGTCGCACTACCAGTGTTGCTAACATCGCCTCTGTACTTCTCGGTGGAGTCACGATCTCAATTTTCATCTTGGCGAACTCTTTCACCAATCCCTCTTGATTTGTTAGTAAACAGGATAATTCGCTCTTAGTTTTTCGACTTAGAGCATCCGCTACTACGTTAGCTTTACCGGATGGTAATTGATAGTGCAATCATAATCTTTCACTAACTCCAACCACCTTCTTTGCCTCATATTAAGTTCTTTTTGTGTGAAGAGATATTTTAGACTTTTATGGTCCGTGTATATCTCACACTTACTTCCATATAAGTAGTGTCGCCAGATCTTTAGTGCATGTGCCTCTGCGGCTAGCTCAAGTCATGGGTAGGGTAATTCACTCATGTGGCTTCAATTGTCTCGAGGCATAAGCAACTACCTTGCCATGTTGCATCAAAAACACACCGAGACCTAGTTTCGACGCATCATCTTTGTAAATAACAAATCCCTCGTAGGGTCGGGTATTGTCAATACGGTGCAGAGGTTAGTCTTCGTTTCAATTCGAAAACTTTCCTCGCATTTATCGCTCCAAATGAATTTTTCCCCTTTCTCGTCAACTTGGTCATGGGTCCAACTATTTTAGAAAATCCTCAATGAATCTTTGGTAATAGCTTTTAGCCAAACCAAGAAAACTACGAACTTCACTCGCATTCGTGGGTGCTTTCCATTCATGACCCGACCTTACAGGTCAACCTCGATTCCATGCGCGGTTACCACATGTCCGAGGAAAATCACTCGATCTATCCGTAAATTGCACTTATCGAACTTTGCATACAACTTTCTTTTGCGAAGTACTTGAGTGCTATTCTCAAATGCTCTTCGTGTTCATTCTCATTTTTCGAGTATATAAGTATGTCGTCAATAAAGACAATGATGAATTTATCCAAGCACGGGTGAAACACCCTATTCATCAAGTCCATGAACACTATTTGTGCATTGCTTAACCCAAAAGGCATCACTACAAACTCGTAGTGTCCATAACGAGTTCTAAATGTTGTTTTGGGGATATCACTCTCCTTAATCTTCAATGGTGATATCCAGGATCTAAGATCGATCTTAGAAAATGTATACGCACCCTTTAGTTGATCGAATAAGTCTTCGATCCGAGGTAATGGGTACTTATTCTTTATCGTGAGTCGATTCAGCTCCCTGTAATCGATACACATTCTTAAAGTCCCATCCTTCTTCTTCACGAATAGTACTGGAGCTCCCCAAGGCGATACACTTGGTCGGATGAACTTTAAATCCAATAACTCTTGTATTTGCATTTTCAGTTCCTGTAACTCCTTCGGCGCCATTCTGTAAGGTGCCTTGGAGATTGGTGCCGCCCCTGGTTCCAAGTCTATTGTAAACTCCACTTGACGATCTGGTGGAATTCCTAGTAAATCCTCAGGAAATACATCAAGGAATTCTCTTACGATCGGAACATCTGCTGGTGTTAATTCAGATGTCGGCGTTCCGACTATGTTTACCAAATACCCTTGACAATTACCCTTCTTCAACAATTTCATTGCCTTCATCGCTGATATTGTCCGAGGTATATTTCTAGTACTTGCCCCTAGGGGTATCAAATCGTGTTATCGTAGGTGTTTCGCGGTCGACCACGATAACAATTACATTACACGATAAGGACACACCACGAACACGACACGATAAGAAATGCCCGACACGAACACGAACACAATAATTTTCGTGTTGACACGACACGACACGATATGACACGATAAATGAAAATGTTTAAGTTTCAATGATACGATATTACACGATAAGACACGATATCAAATTACACGATATTACACGATAAGACACGATATCAAATTACAAATTTCCAAATCAAGAATAACCTTGATTAACCACTTCACCCAAATCCAACAAGTAATAAAAACATTTGAAAATCTCATCATGCCATACAAGACAAAAAAAAAAGACATTCTAAGAAATATAAAATATGGTTCAACAGTTCAACCATTACAGACACTTCAGTCTTCATATTACTTCTTGTTCCAACTTGCTATATGACCAAAAACTCCAGAAAGCAATGACCTATTTGATTGACAAAAAACAATGAAATATACAATAAGTAGCAAGTTATGGAATTAATTATTAAACAGAAGAAAAATAAAACTTGCAAAAATGAAAATTAACAAAAAAAAAATGATGCAATCTTTTACCTTTCATGTAAAGGTAGAACATTCAGTTGAAGTCTGAGAAACAGTCTCATCCATCACGTTTTCCACAAGCTCCTTAATAGGTAGTACACTCTCACCAACTTTGAAAAATAATACAATAGCAATTATTAAAAGCAACAAAACATAATTAATAGATTAAAAATAAAAAGCCGACATGTGAAACATATAAATATTAATAAAATAAAACGTTATACCTTTTTCTCCATACAACCAATCTCTTGTACAAATAATTGCTTCCACGACATTTGATGTGAGTGCACTTCGATATTGGTCAAGTACTCTTCCACCAACACTAAAAAAACAGATTCTCAAGCCACTTTGTAGTTAAAGGAATGCACAAAATATCACGAGCTATGGAAGCGACCACAAGATATCTATATTGATTTCCTTTCCAATACTCAAGAATATCAAGATTCACTTTCACATCCATCCGTGGTTCTTCCAAATAAAGCTCCGGTTGAGATTTTTGTTGGCTTAACTCAAACTCGTATCAAATGCATTGAATTCCTACAATGCACCAAATTAAATAACAATTATAAAAGAAAGCTGGTATAAAAATTCATAATTGATAATTATATTCATTGTAAATTACCTCAACCATAGCAATAGCCAATTCATTTTCATAACTAGAACTTGGATGTGGAACACCCATTGTGTTGCTCTTCTTCGCTAGGGCACATCTTGTAATACTCGTCAAAAAGAGCAAATAATCTCTCTTTAACTTGTAAATATTGATGAGAATTAGGCCCATAAAGTTTATTGTAAGAAAACTCCACAAATCAAGCTTGTAACGAGGATCAAAGAATTTGCTATAGTCAAAATCAAGCTGAAATTATGCCAATACTTCTCAAATTTTGATAACATTTGTGATGCCATTTTCTTAATATACTCATCACCAGATATCCTTACTTTGTCTCAATGATGCATAACATGTAACAATCGGACGGAAATACAAATTTGAAGTTGGGTACTTACTTCCACAAAACATGTTGGAGACTTCATAAAATAAAGGCTAAGAAACTACATATTTTCTCCACTCTTTCCCATTCAACTAAAGAAGGACAATTCTTATAGTTGTGGTCACTTAATTGAAGATTCAAAAATGCTTTTCGATAGTACAAAGCACTATCAAGCATTAGAAATGTAGAATTCCACCGTGGTGGGCACATCTTGCCTCAATCCTTTCTTACTACTCAAAGACACCATGCTTACACATTCGAAAAACTTTTGTTTCCTCATTTGTGAACCTCGCACATATTTTATGCTTTCCCGAATCTTAGTAATAGCCCCATCAATATCCTTCAAACCATCTTGCACTACCAAATTCATAATGTGAGCACAACAACGAATATGGAAGTAGTCACCAATACAAAAAGTGCATCATTCAAATTCAACTGTAAGCAACATATCAACAGACACATCATTATTTTGAAGCATTATCCAAAGTCAAAGCAAATAGTTTGGTTTCAATCCCCCACTCAGATATCATAGAAAGCAATTTATTAGATAATGTTGCACCCGTGTGTGGAGATGGCATGAGAGAAAAGTTCAACACCCTCTTTTGAAGCACCCATTCTTTATCAATAAAGTGGGATGTTAGAGAAATATAACCATCAGTAGTAATAGAAGTCCAACAATCAGAAGTTAGACATATTCTGCCGGGTGTCTCCTTTAACATCGACTTGATTCTCATTTTTTCTCTTTCATACAATTTCAAAACATCAGTCTTTAATGTATTTCTAGAAACCAACTTAACGTCATGTCGAAGATACTCAAAACAAGCTACAATACGTTCATATTCAACAAAACAAAAAGGCAAACCATGAACAACTACTGCAGAACACACCAACTCTCTAAAATGTTCAGGATCAAATCTAGGTGCAACACTCTTAGACAACATCATATCTCCAACATCATGTGTGTTTCTCCTTGGACAAGTTTCTATATGGCGTCTCAAATTTCCAGTTCCAGTTTTGCTTGAAATTTTATTATACTTATGTCCACAATATTTGCACTTGCATGTTGCAAAATCATTAGTACCTGTATTAAGAACCTCGAAATGGTTCCAAACATCTGATCTCTTTTTTCTTTTATTCGTTTTGCTTGTGTTTTGACTTTTTTCCTTATTTAGACTTGTACCTCCTTCTTCCAAATCAACAAATTCATCCTGAGTGTCAGCAACACTAGCACTCTCAATATTCGACATGGCATCCTAATTTACAGCAAAAAAAAAAAAATCATTATTAAGTATAACACTAAAAACATATCAATTATCAAGTATAAACTACATAAAAAATTAAAACTATGGAATACTGAAAAGAGGAGATGGCTAAGATTAGAAAAGAAATAGTCAATTTCCATTGCGAAATGGTTCTCTTAATGAATTACAGCAATGTCAATTACACAGGTACTTATTTTACACCATTGTTTCCAACCCTTTTGGACATCAACTACCAACCAGATTGCTCTCATTTTATTAAGAAGTATAATTATTTTATAATTTCCAAAATTCATTTTTAAATGCAAAAAAATTCATGTTTTTTAAGCGTCTTTGCTACATTCAGTTTCAAACTTACTAACATATTGCGTGTTTTTCTTTTTTTATGTTACAAGAAAAACACCTTTCCAAAAAAAATTTCCTTTTTTCAAAAAGTACGACAAGAGAATAGGGGCGTGAGTCTTACGCTACCTGTGATCCAAAAGGCAAAAAGTCTGAATGTAAATTTTTTTCACAATCGATTTAATCTCAAAGAAAAAAAAAGAAAAAAAGAAAATCGAAAAGGGAACTTCTTTTGTTTAAATAGAGAGTAATCCTTGGAAAATGAAAATGGAGGCACCGGTCGCTTATGTATCTTGGGAAAACGGGGCCGATGTCTGTTTGAGTCCGAACGACGATGTCTGCATTTACCGTCTTGCTTGGAGGCGATCGTCAAGTGTGAGTGAAACTAAAACCCTAAAAATGAAACCCGATTTGAGTTTTGAGATTTTAATTCACCGGGTTTGTTTTGATCTTTTGGGTGAAAGAAAAATAAACTAAAAACGTTTGTTAAAATTAAAATGGACAAACTTAAAGTCGTGATTGTGTAAATCAAGAAAGTAAGTAGTCTAAAGTCTAAACCTCTAAACATTTATTTTATGTTTTATTTTTTTTTTTTTTGAGTTTTCGATTAACGTGTCACTAACGGATTATCGTGTCATTATCGAATCGTGTTTCATAACAGATCGTGTCGCTAACAGTTAACAGTGTCGTTAACGAGGTTAACGTGTTATCCGTTATTTTTTATTGTGTTTATCGTGTTACGAACACGACCACGAACACGACCACGAAATTTTCGTGTCCTTATCATGTCGACACGATAAGGACACGAACACGATAAGTGCTAAACACTAACCCGCTATTTTCGGTCGTGCTATCGTGTCGTGTCAAGAATTGCCACCCCTACTTGCCCAGTAGTACTTTATTTCCCCATCCCCTGGTAACTTAAGAGTTATCTCTCTCTTTACATTTAATGCTTGCACGATGTCGGCTAAGCCAGTCCATACCCAAAATTATATCAAGTCCTTCATGTCCAAGTATATACAAATCAACACTAAAATCCATTCCTCCTATGTTTACGCCTATATCCTTAACATTCGAGTCTGTAATCATCGTCTTTCCAGACGGTAAGCTAATCTCAAGAGGTTCATCTATATGTTCTTTTATTTGTCCAATCATAGTATGAAATTTAGCAGACATAAAAGAGTGTGTGGCACCAGTGTCAAACAGAGCAAAAGTAGGTACATTACATGCGGCGACAAAGATACCGGACATCGTACTCGCTTCATTCTCTGCTACTGGTCATAAAAAGATACATCCTCGCATTTCCCGGTTGCTTCCTCGACCCGATCTTGCACGTTGTACTTCGTGCAGTCTTTTGCGGTGTGCCCTGGTGTCTTACACCAGTAGCAAACTCCCTTCCCATAGAGGCATTCTCCATAGTGGTTCTTACCACACACTGGGCAGTGGGGTTTCTCTTGTGGTGGTGGTTGAGCAGGACCTCCTCCAGCCTTAGTCATCTTATTTTTATTTTCACCACTATTGTGAGTTGGTCCATCCCACTTTCTCTTGGGTGCCTCGTTTGCCTTGCGTGGGTTTCCTTCAGGTTCATGTTTACCGCAACCATTCGAGCTCGATCTCACGCTTGTGCATATGTAATATCACCAAGGACACTAACTATCCCACTTAACTCCGAGCGTAGCCCTTCAATAAACCTCTCGGCCTTCATTTGATCGGTGCTGACCAAGTGTGTTGCATAACGGGACAACTGGTTGAATTTTCGCTCATAATCAAATACCGACATATTCCCTTGTACCAAGCTCATGAACTCTCTCGCCTTTTTGTTTCTATGAGCTTGTGGGAAAATGGCGTGCGACCAACTCTTTGAAATCCTTCCATGTTAGCGCATTTCTTTCTTCATCGAGTGACATTGTGCGTCGGTGTAGGTCCCACCAATGTTTTGCATCCGCTTCAATTGGAAGATTGCACACGAAACCTCGCGGTGCTTTCGAGCAAGCTATCAAGTCAAACACTGACTCTAGTTCACCTATCCATTCTTCCACCGCCATTGGATCTTCACGTCCCGTAAGCACTGGAGGCCTGTAGCGCCGAAACTGCTCCACCACTTGTGAGGTAGTGTCTATCGGCGCATGATGGTTTTGGCCATTCTGAGCATTGGCCACATTGTGTTGGGTCAAGCCTTGCACTACAGTGACGAGGTTGGCTACTATATTTGCCAAGTTTCCCGTATTGCCTTGAACTGGGGCATTTCTAGTGAGAGTCTCGTCATCAGTTGCGGCCTGGTTGCGGTTTCGGTTAACACGTTAAGGTGCCATCTAGAATCATAAAATAAATCGTCTTAGTATTTATATATAAGATTTTAAGTCTTAATATCTAAGGTATGTAACCCACAAGTTTAATCGAAAATTTATCTAATTCACAAAGATTGTAAGGTAAAAAGTAACCCATAAGATTGACCGATTCTATCTTATTGTTTAGTTCTTTTTAATATAAGGTTTAAATTTATTGGTCATATTCTTAATCAATCATCAAGGCACTAAAGTAAAACAATCATAAAACATAACTATAAACACCAATGTAATAATAATGTAATATTTTTATTAATTTATCATGCATGCTTTATTTAATAAGTAAGGGAATACATGAGGTTTTTATTTAAATATCTATGCCACATTGTGGCGATCATCCTCGAATAGAACTTTCGACCTCTTCCTCAACAGCTCTTCTTCGGTTCATCATCGGACTCGCCCTCGACTCTTCTTCGGATCGATCCACGGGTGCCCCACCAGGTTCCCCCATAGGCGCCACCACACTGCTGCAGAGCCTCTGGTAGGCCCGTGGGTAACCCACTTGTTTGAACATCAAGCGTGGAACCCGCCATAATCGAGTACGGCCTCCTGGCGATTTTCGTCATATGTTATCGATTGTGCCAACAATCGCTCACCCTTAACCTTCCACAAGTCGGGCAACTTATCAATCGCCTACGAGTCGCACCATAGTCATTCGGTGCTCCCGGAGGTCTTTGATTCTAAGCCATTCCTGGTGCATTGTCACAATGAAAGTCCCCATGTTGTCGGCATCGTTCTTTCTATAGTGAAAATATCGGTCGTCTAAAAGTCGGGTGGTCATGTGGCAATTTATAGTAGATTTTCTAGCGGTGCTTCAGTATCTTTTAGCCATCTACAATTTTAATGTTACAAGTCATATATGTTCAATTATAAAATTATAAAAGATACATAATATTTATAACATAAGAGACAATACTTGCCGTGAGACTTTATATATCTATATCTTAAACTACTCAAAAATGCTTTCTTTGTAGTCAAGATTTACAAAACAATATAAAATGATTTTAGGCCTCACTGACGGGACAAATGCGGGGAAATATATAAATATACAAGCATATAAATTCTATATAACCACAACTACTTGTATTCGAATTATAGTCCATATCGGATCAAAACTACCCCTGGAGATTATATATGTGAAAGTTTGTGATTGGTAATCTCTACGTTCATGCTAGAGTATCAATACCTATTTATACTTTTTTTTTTTTAAGGTTGTCACTCTTTGGCAGTTAGATAATGTTAATATTAAAAAAATTCTTTTTTTTTTTTTTTTATAGACTTAATAATATAGTAATTATAAAGATTGTACTAAGTTGACACTTCTAAGACTTTGTTTTTACAGGTATGTAGGTGGAATATTAAAAAAAAAAAACAAAAAAACAAAAAAAAAACTAAACGAATTTAACATTATTATGTAATGGATATTGTAGTTTGCGTAACAAGTGTAATAAATATTATTGGAAGTCTTTCTTAGTCAACAATATAATTTATTATTGTAAAAGATATAACATGGGCACTAAATGTTAAAAAAGTTAGTCAAAATTGTACACTATATAAATATGCTCATAGGCTATTGTCTTATCAATGCTATATGTACTATTTGGGTAAGATTATAATCAAGCTAGTGAATAGCCTAATGGAACGTTGCTATGAAAAAAATAATAATGTGTACCTTGATCGAGTCGGCATAACATGTGGAGTAGGCAACCCATTTTTTTAAATATATATATATATATTATATATATATATATAATTTTCTCATTTTAAGGAAGATATTTTTTTTTTACGAGTCTTCGTAATCGTCGAGCCGCATTTCTGATACCACTTATGTAACATCCGTTTTCATAATAAAATACGACTTATAAAGTAATAATGCGATTTACAATAAATGTGAATTTTCCAAAGATCATTACCATTTAAAGCGATAATAAATAAAGAAAAAATCTGTTAGATAAAATTTCAAGAACTATTCCATAGATAAATTTTAAATACCAAACATTAGAAATATCCAAAAAAAAAATTTAAGTTGATTGTTCTAATTTTATTATTTGGGTCACCGCCTCCACGTGTCCCGCCAACTCCATCATTCATCTCGAAATAGAAATATATTTGGGGTGAGCATTCAACGGCTGTAAAGAGGGGCGAATTTGTCCAAGTTAAATACACAATACACATTACAAATAACATGCTCAACATTTAAAATGTAATCGTAGCTATGACATTGAAACATGGCTCGACTTAGGGGTTTCAGGAGGAACTTTATGCCGGACCTCGTATGGTCCCACACGACTATAGACATTTAAAATATGGCTCCTTTGCCGGGATTTCACCGGAGGGAACTTTTATGCCCCGGACCTCTGTGATGGTCCCACGCGACTATATACACGTAGCATGTAAAAGCAATATTATCAAGCAACATATAAAGAGCATTTAACATGGACAAATAAAAGAAGAAAAACCCCTACCTCGAAAAGTAGCGTAGAGCAGTGTGTGTCGAAGAGTGGAAAATTCTATGCCCGAAAATTCTCGTTGCTTACAATTAGAATTAAAACTAGTATTAATATTTTGTAACTTTTATATAAATTTAATTATATATATATAATAGAAATTAAATTGGTTAAAATTAATTGGATAAAAAAAATTAGAAATCTCCTAATAAACCACATTTCTTTCCCTATTCCTCACCCCAACCCCCCACCACCCGCGCCTCCCCCAAGCCCACCCTCCTCGGCCCCACTCATTTCTTTCTTTCTTCTTTTTGTTTCCGTCACTTTCCAAACCCCCCATCTATCTCTCTCTTAATCTTTTTCTCCGTAATCCTTTTCCCTTCTTCTACAATAACCCATCTCCCCCTAAAAAATAAACCCATTTCCTTTCATCTCCTTTGCTACACACCCATTTCTTTTTCAAGGTCCAACCCCACGCCCATACCCACCCACACACCACCACCACATTTCTCGCGTGCGATGTGGGAGGCGCGCGCGGCGCAGGCGGCGAGGTTATCTTTCGCTACCGTCCCGATTTCTCCCATTCTTTCTCCTCTGTGTTTTGTGTTTTTTTTTTTTTTAACTCGTTGGTTTGGGGTGGAAAGTGAAAGAGAAACAAAGAATTTTTACCTTTAGGTATTATTAGCTTGTGTGTTTCAATTGTTTTAGAAAAGAAAGTATGTATATATAGGTAGTAATTGTTGGTTTTGGGGTTTGGAAAGTTGGAATTTTAGGAAATTTTGTTTCAATTTGATTGATATAATTATTTTTTGATTAATAGGGATTTGATATATATTTTTTTCTAACTAAGTTTTTCCCGGTTTAATTGCTATTGTTTTTTTAATTTTATTATTATTATTCTTGTCAAGTTTGAATTAATATAAAGGTAAATAAAACGCCTGCAATTATGTTAATTTTAATAATAGATTGGTTGACTAAGATAAAATCTTTGATTTATAGGGATATTTGTTTGGATTTATTGTTAATTAATTTGATTGTTATAATTAAAAGATTTTTAGGATAATTTATATATATGTATATATATATATATTGGTACTACCATATTTGGATAGATGAAATGGGCTTGAACTTGGGCTTGAGATTGGTGATGGGTTTAGGATCATTCAGTGGGCCAATATAATAAAATATAAAAATGAAGTTTAAAACTAATCTATTAGGCCCAATATAATAATATTTTTCAGATTTTCCCAAAATTTTAAAATCCCTAATTGTTGAACAATCAAACCATAATTTCTATTTTCCCCACGATTTCTTGGGTACTACATATATTCCCATCCATTTACCTAATGGACAAGTTACAAATGCTACACATATTGGTGATGTACATATCACGATTCATTAGTATTGCATCAAGCATTATGTGTGCCTTCATTCTCTTATAATCTCATATCAATATCTAACCTTACAAAATCCTCTCATCTTCTTTGTCCATTTCTGTCATCTAAGCCTATTGCAGACATGAACACATTGCCGATGATTGGTTCTGCTAGAGAAAGGTGGCTTTTCCTCAAAAAAAAAAAAAAAAAAAAAGAAAAGGTGGCTTGTATCATTTACATATTCCGAACTTGCTTATATCTAACTCGAGACACTAATCTTTGGCATTCTACATTAGGACATATTTATGCAAAACGTTTGTCTTTAATACCTCAGATTCATTCTACAAAATGTACAAACTTTGACTCTTGTGATGTTTGTCATTATGCTAAACAAAAGAGATTACCATATTACTCTTGTTCTACTTGTTCTCAAGCTAGTTTTGATTTAATACATTGTGACATATGGGGACCTTTTTCTACTACATCCCATAATGGTTTTAAATACTTTCTTACTATTGCAGATGACTTTTCAAGGTGCACATGAGTATATATGATGAAATCAAAGTCGAAACCAAAATCCATTTGCAAACCTTCTATAATTATGTGTTAACTGGTTTAACACTAAGATTAAATGCCTAAGATCTGATAATGGTCTTGAATTTATTCTTCCTTTTTTTATAAAGAGAATGGTATTATTCATCGACAACTTGTGTGGAAACACCACAACAAAATGGCATTGTTGAAAGAAAATACCAACACCTCTTACAAGTGGCTAGAGCCTTATTGTTTAAATCAAAGGTTCCTTTAAATTTCCGGGGATGAATGTGTATTTGTTGCTCACATTATAAATAGAGTTCCCAGCTCCTATTTTGCACAATAAATCTCCTTTTGAAAAACTTTGGGATAACGTTTTAAATCATCCCAAACTATACGTGTTTTTACACTTTGCAACCCGAACTTTGAAAAGTTCGATTGCAACCTAAACTTTACAAAATTTTACACTTTGCATAAAATTCGGTTTTACCCCTGGTTTCGGGAAAGTTGGTTTGTAGTTTACACTCTAAACTTTAAAGTTGTTACACTTTGCAACCTAAACGATAAATTTCATTGCATTTTCTTTGATTACTCCCAAAGGTCTTGCGATCGCGAAAATGGTATCGAGCCTTGGTTTATTAAGAACTTTTAGTTAAATTTATTATATTTATGTAATTAACAATTGGTGAGGAGAATTTACTCCGAGATTACGGATAGGACCGATGTCCGAGATGTACACCTTACAGACATACGCCAAATATTGACGATGTACTTACGTTAACACTGCTCGTGTTTCATAATAACATTTCAACATGAAGAAAAGGAACAGCAAAGATTGACGAAACTCTTATGCAATGCAAACAGCAGACAGTGCTCGATGCTTAACCGCATTCTATAGCCTACTTGATGAACCTTCAAGCAAACGGTCATGAGTAATCCCACTTAACAATGATTCCTACGGAGCACGAGTGAACGTAGATACTTCCGGGAGCAACTAAAATCTACATCTTAGAGAAATCCACATACAGTTAATTATGGCAACCGCCATATTCATCTACCAAGATAAGTTCATCGATTC